>CAMPET010000265.1:49623-77989 GCA_946803715.1 Beroe ovata
CACACACACACACAGTACACACACAATACACACACACAGTACACACACAATTCACACACACACAGTGCACACACACGCAGACAAACATTGAGAAGACTGAGCTGAGTACTGGTGTTACGATTTGGACAACAGGAAGTACGCGTGTCAGCAGGTTCCAATTTCAAATAAACAGATTTCTTCATTATTGAACTAAAAATAAGATGAACGCACTTTGCAATTGTCATTATCTGCACATCAATCAACACATATCTCCACTTTGTTTCATTTTAACAAGCAGAGATTGAAAGTGCATGTTTGTAAGTGTAACAAGTACTGTTCCACGCTCGACTTGTTACTGGAAATAGCACTAGAAACGTCACTAGAAGCGTCATAATATGACACAAGTCAATAGAAACAGGAAAATAGGTAGGTATGTACACACGTTACGAGCACCGTTAGACCGGCACAAGACCTGCATATGACTGCTGACTGGCGCCGAAGTGGCAAACGGACTTATGCCCCTCGTTACAGAAACATAGTGAACACGGTGTAGTAGGGACGCGACCCATGGATTGTATTTTTCACAAACATACTAGGGCATAATATGTCAGCCACTGTCCATCACTCCATCATCTTGAGTACTGCGGGTGTGTTTAGTACACACTGTGTATTGGATTGATTATGACCGCCCTCTCCCACGCCAATCAAAGACCAATGAACAGTGAACTGGACTATAATCACTGTTGTTATAGAAATTGTATTGCACTATAGCCGCGTTTAATGATAGGACGATTTGGGCTACTCATACTGCAGAATGGATCATTGGTATCATCACCTGAGAACTTGACTATCATACTTGACTATACTTGACTATACTTGACTATATTATGTACTTAATAACCCTCCATAGAACTCCCCAAAACAATATATTACGCCATCTTGTACCTACCGTTCTTGATATCAATAATCATTTAGACACTTCCACAGAATAGCTTCATCTGTGGACTAACGTTCAGCTGTGTATGTATCTCTATATCTGTCTCTGTGTGTGTGTCTGGGTCTCTCACACACACAAACACGCACACACACACACGCACACACACNACAAACACACACACAGCACATCAAAATAGAGTATTAAGGCTATCCAAGACGCTAATTCACTGATATCACATATCATAATTGATAATTAGCTGGCTAATGTAATTTTGAGTCGATCACTTGAGAACATTTGATTGATTGATGATTCTATTTTGACTACTGCACCAAATGGAAGCTTTTGACACGACTGAGTTTTACAGAGAAAAAAGCTAACTATGATAATTGTTTACGAGGCTACCAAAGGACTGGCTCGTGTAAACCAATACTGATGTTACCATGGTAACTGCAACCTTATAGCCTTATATACCCCAGAATCTAATTACAGACATTTACTTTAACACGTTGTAGAGACTAGAGAGCATAAGTGGACAATAATTCGGGCGATTTGGAGCATAAAAACTCGATTCTAACGTGGAGCTTCAACTTGTCAAATATGGCTGACTTTTGAGTGAATTTGGAAGGCAACAGACACACTTCTAAAAGAGTAATTAACTTCTAAGTTCAAATATATCACAACTTTATTATACACAAAATTCTTACATCATATCATAACGTTAGCTATATCTGTATTCTGTGCTATGGTATCATTATCAGTCAACAACTCAAGAGTCAAGTCATTTTGGAAGACATTAAGTTCATGAAATCAACAGGAAGTTTGACCAGGTTACAAACTGTGAAGTGTGAGCTCACTGACGCATGATATGTGTCAAAAGAATCGAATGATCACAATTTAAAGGAAGATATGTTGCTATTGGACGACACAGTGTTCCTACTACCAGTGGATTTCCTCTGATTAGAAGATATTCGTGAGGATACCCCATTAGGTAAAGATCCGACTTGAGCAAGTTGTTTTTCTAAACGCTTCACCATGGCTGCAAGAGCATCATTCTCATGCTGAGAGGCTAACAGCTCAGCCTCCCTCTGTTTGAGTCTCTCTGAGAGTTCTGAAACTTGTTTATCATATTGATCACGAAGTGAAGCTTCTTGTGATAAAGATTGATGAAGGTTGTAGAAGAGTCGCAATGACTGGAGCTCTTCCTCTAGCTTTGTGACCTTGCTCTTCAGTAAATCTTTTGATTTCTTAATGGAAGTCAGCTGAGAATCCAGCTTCACGCACTTCTTCAGAGCAGTCTCTTTCTCAAACTTTAACTTGTCTAACTCTGAGGAGCTGGGCGTGGAGTTACTTGTGTCATTCAATAACTTTACCATGGTTGCTTCTACTCTTTTCAGTATTTGATCACCATCTCCCAGCTCCAAATTGTCATTGTCCAGAAAGATTGTTGGTGATTTGACATTAGGAAGCGCATTCTCTTTCAAGTCACTAAAAGAACCACTGTCAGCACTATTTGAGGTAGCAACTGAGCAATATGAATTACTCTGTTCTGCTTCAAGCTGGTTTATTCTATCCAAGTATGATTTTTCCTTCTTCTCATTTAGAATTTTCATATGCTCCACAGTTTCACTAAACTTGAGATCAAAGTCAGATCTCATAATCCTCCGACTTGAATCAAGAGTTTCTAGCTGTGCTTGCAGATTATAGATGTCAGAATGAAGCTTTTTATTTTGGTTGACAATGTCATCAACTCTTTGATAAAAACGATCGTCTGATTCAGGACTGAAGTTTTCAGTTTGGGAGGATGTTTGTTGATATTCAAAAGAAGGTGAAAAGCACTGAATTTGTTTTGATGTTGCAGAAATCAGTGAGTTGCATTTGTGGCAAGTAAGTCTTTCTATTTGATCTTCAAGCTTCCTTTGACAATTGAGACTTTCTTCATATTTTTCTCGAAGATGTTTGATGGTATCTTCTGCTTGTACAATACTTGAATTTACCAACACATCAAGTTCATCAATATCAGAATCATGACATCTCATGACTTTTCACATGGAGCTGAATCATTGAATGCCATCAACTGGATTATTGTTACAACTCATACCTGAATTAAGGAATGATTAGAAACTATGTATTGTAAGACACAGTAAGTTGAACATTGGAGAAATGAAAGGTTCGGCATAATATTTACAATTTATAGGCTACAGCTCATGTACATAGTAAACTTCGACAAAAGATGGCATCTGAGAGCCTGATATGGACATCTCAACATCTGCAATTCCCTATTTCCAATTTCAATGGCATGATGACAGTATGACACATAGACTTGATAAAAGCAAGATCAAATGAATACTAGTATTACGACGAATAGATTAATCCTACTTTACGAAAGAGGCGTATTTCAAAAGTAAATAAATCTTATTGCTTATATTTAATTTCATCATCCGAGGACGGAAATGCAACAAAATTTTCCATTAAAATTTTCACATATATACAGTACAAATGGAACTGGATAGTTTTAGAGTGTTGTTCTTGATAGGTTTCTTCTGCCGTCGGAGCCGCGCAATACAATGCAAATGGTTATTCCGCCGCGCGCAGTACCCGACGTACTTGTAGGATTTCACCCTACCCTTGCTGTCGGGGCGGATTGAAAATCGCGCGCACCGACGGTAGGGTAAAATCCTACAACCGACGTACAAATTCCGCCATGGCGAGGGTAACAATAAATTTTTGTTGTCAAATGCATTACCTGACCTGCAGTTTCTTGCGAGCGTTAACATGAACAAAGCATCTGACAAATTCTTTTTTAGATTTTATCTGACTTCTGTTTCTCGCGCGCGCGTGAAACAAAGGTTACATAAATTATGTGCACACGTTGCGCGCCCCTGTTCTACTCAGTGAACTGAAAAGTCGTAGAACGCGCGGAGTATTTGGGTCACGCAGCGCGGGAACAATAAATTATTAAATTCTGGCAAATGAATTGTAGGATTTCACCCTACCCTTGCTGGCGGGATTTTATCCCTGGCAAGGCCAAAGGCGTCGGACTCGGGGCGGATTGAAAATCGCGCGCACCGACGGTAGGGTAAAATCCTACAAGCAAATGAATTTCACGACTTTTGTTCAATGTCCATCATAAACAATTCACACAAATAGTGATGGAGTTTGCATGGCGCACGCAACATTTTTTAGCATCACAATTTGTCAATTTTGGCTGTTGATGATAGCCCCTATTTTGTAAGATTTCTCCCTACTTTTGCTGGCTTGATTTTATCCCTGGCGGAATTACAATTGTGTGGTGCCGAGGGTAGGAAAAAACCCTACAAGCCCCTGTCGTGGATTTCATCGCAACCTAGCATCACCAGGCAAAGTCAATTCAACATGATGAAATGCAAATAGACTCTTAGAGTCTAACTAGTCTTCAAGATTGTAGGATTTATCCCTACCCTTGCTGGCGGGATTTAATCCCGGGCAAGGAATTACAATTGCCTGGCACCGACGGTAGGAAAAACCCTACAATCTTCAAGGAAGAAGCAGTTCTTTTGAGATATCAATTACCAGATTTGTAATTAAGTATTGACTTAGAATTGAGTGTTATGATATTTTATTCTGAATGGGTTGGTTAGTCGAGTTGTACTTCAATGTTGGTTCTTTCATACTCATTTTGTAATGAAGTTCACAATCAATTGAAAATGTGAAAATGATTAGCAAGTACTCCATGTGAAGAGATTGTAGTGCAACAAACTAAATTCAATGAAGTCCTAAGCCCTTGTTCCACTAATCTATTGGCAGCTTTTTATAAATATTAGTGGTTTTGTTATTAATGGCCTTTATTTCAGTCACAATATGCTGCCAATCAATCTATGATAAATGTGACTCAACCTCAAAGTCATCACAAGAACCACCAGTGATGGCTGAAGCTTAAGCCCAATTAAAAGCTTTGGTTGATTGATTTAGAAGCAAACATTTCAGTTGCGCTGTTCAGTGATAGTGTGTAGTACATTCATGATTCATGGTTACATCTACAAATCATACAGGATGTTGTTCCTTTCAACATTACAATGTCAAGATTGAATGAGTAGTAGGTTTTATAAAGACGTCACAATTGCATTACAACAAGTTTCTGGAGTTGATGACTTGATTGGGGAGGATGTAGATCATTTCAACCCTAAGGCAATTGAAGAGGACCAGCTTGTTTCAACTGCTGTTGAAGTCACAGGTTTAGTCCGAGTTTTGCTTCAGGACCCATTTTATTCCTGCTATCGTCTTGCCTTTATAATAAGATTCATTTCAGTTGATGTTATCAATGATCTACCTGAGGGCTGTGGAAATCATCTCATTCTGTGTGCTGTCACCTGTGGAAGAGATAAGATTTCAAGGATCATGCACCAACCTGATCCTGAAGCTCCAACTACTGTAAAGGTTAGTAAAATTCCTCTTCTAGAAGTGTATACTGTATAGTGCATATGCCATTAATGCCAAATGTCTCATGGGACTGTACCAAGCCATCATATTAGATCTGGCTTACTTAGTCTATTAATTCTACCATTTAAGGGAGGAATAGAGCTAACACTGAATCTAGAACTTTGCCAATAGATAGGATAGATGTATGTATCCTTCTTCCCTGTCAGGAATCTGACATCTTTACCAAATTATTTGTACTGAACTAAAATCCTGAAGCAAGTCCATGATCCATTGCAGATGAATCACTTAGTAACTCTGAACCTACAAGCAATTCGTCACAAGGATGGTTCATTCTCTCCCCAAGTGCAGTACATAATCATCGACATGTTTATCAGCTACAATGACAAGTATGGTGATTTGATTTTCCTTCCTGAATTTTTTGATTTTAGACGTTCCAAGCTTACCTTGGCAGTCCATCTTTTCCAAATCTGTGCTGCTGAATTTCAAGGAAGCATATAAGGTGCTGCTCCTGAATGGTGAATCAATATTCATTGTTTGGATTCTCAAAATCTCAAAACCTCCATTGTTAATCGCCCAGGGGCAAAGACAACGAGTTCATCGGCCGAGTGCTAGTTCCTGTGTTACAGATAACAGAGAGGAGGCAGGAGTTTGTGGGTGTTGGGGGTACAACCCCCGGCAGGAATTGTAACTCACGACCACGACTATCTTACGCAGCAAACCTGGTGCAAATGCCCCCTGTTAGTTATTTTCAGATGACAATCACGATTGTATGTGACACATTCAGCATAGCAATTGTTGTATTCATGGGTTTCTTCTATTTCAGGATTTTGATGATTGGCTGGGACGGGATAAGAGGAGTGATCTTGAGACAATGCAGTACACGATACTGCTGAATGAGAGTCTTCAACCATTTCCAGGTTAGTAACCAGAATACCAACTCAGTGAAGTATTCAAAAACTTTAATTGTCATCAACTCAAAAGTGGCTTTTTTTAAGAGTAGTGAACTTCTGATATCAGATTTGTCACATAAGTGGCCAGTTTGCGGATGCCCTCAAACGTCAAATTTCTTAGGACTGGACTTCAGTTATTGGGTATTTAATGATAGGCTGACACATTTTCCCACAGGAGTGTTTGAGAACATCGAGATTTATATTCCCCAAGTTACAGTTGAGATCTGCGATGAGACTTTCCTTGCAAATGTTTACTTTACGAATTTCAGGTTAGTTACGTAACTTACCTTTCTATCCGTAATTACATTGTTTTCCAATAATCATGTGGTACAGTGTGACTTTTTCATATCCTTATTTTGGACAAACCGACTTTCTGGAAGACGCGGACGAAATCATGTAGTGATCTCAGCGCAAAATCCACATGTTTTTCGCCGCGCGCGCGTGACGCGCGTTAAATTACGTTCCTGGGCGCGCGGCCTCTGTTATACAGTCCTTCGTCTGCGCGCGCAAATTTGTTCCACATTGCGCGCATCGCATTGTTATTACATGAATTTTTTTACGCATTGTTATTTTATGAATCCTTTCACCCGATGGATGATTTAACCGGCTTCAAATGAAATTGATATACGAAATACAATGAATGAATGATGTACACAACATCAAATTACAGATTGGCAATTGTAGCGATTGGAGAAGACGTGAAGCAGTTTTCGAATTGGATCACATTTTCGAATATTTTGGACATCACAAAAGCACATGTTCACTTGGTGAGACTTATGTTTGATCATATCAGATATTTATATCATCTTGTTAATTATCTATCCATCATTTATCAACAGAGTCATCGTAAAAAGGAGTGCTGTTACTCTATCAAATGCTACGATTGTCGAACAGTAAAGATCTACACTCCAGCGCTGAGCACCAAGCAAAAAGTCAAGAAACAAATCGACGATAAACTTAACGTTTTCGGGAAACATTTAGGTAAATAATCCTACAACGTAGGAAGCATTTCAAATAGAACTTATCCCGACAGCATATTTTGTCAGATACCTATTCATAACTGACGAATGAAGCTTTACCGTAGACTAGGACATAATTATAATGTGCAACCGCAGGAAATGAAGATTGGGAACCTATTAGAAGCACGACAATCTCAGCTTTTCAGGAACCTGACATATGTTCCAGTGATGGCGAAGCTATTGAGGTGAATGTGGATGTGATATAGTGTGGTGTGTACTTCTACTGATTGATACCAACAAAGCTTATTTCTCTACACGCTTCATTAATAAGTTTACACTCACAAGCGAGATCTTGCTCTTCATCTGCCATACCTCCTTCTCTTTCCAACAACATTTCCCCGTTGTTGCAGGAACAAGCCGATGAGAATTTGTCTGAGACGGATATGTTACCTAACGGTGGCACGCTCTATCGGCCCAAGAAAACGGAGGACACCACCACAGAGGTTAGTTGCGTGTTTGTTGCATATAATAGACACTGGAATATCGGTTCCTTGAATGGTTTTCAGCGTGGTACGTTCTCAGTAAAATATTCAGTGAAAATATCCAAATGTTCATATAGTTGATGAAAAGGAAGTTTTGTATAAACATCGAACAGTTGCTGTTTTCAGGAGGCGGGTCGTTTCCATGAGGTAGAATCGAGTGATGATGATCTTATTGATGTACCGGAAGTTAAAATAACAGGTTCATCTCGGTCTGGGGGGTTTCGCTGCAACAACGTCCCTGTGACAATGAAAACATACTTCTGTTGCTAAGATCTCTGTTGATAAGATCTCTGTTGCTATGACTTCTGTTGCTATGACTTCTGTTGCTATGAATTCTGTTGCTATGACTTCTGTTGCTATGACTTCTGTTGCTATGACTTCTGTTGACAAGACTCGCTTCTCCTCAGGGAAATCTGATTTTGGTTCTGTTGAAAGTCTCGACATGTTGAATGAGAGGAGGCGGCTATCAACTCGAGCCAGCTCGATGAGTGTGTCCAGCTTTACGAGCTACCTCGGTGTAGGGCCAGCTGTGAGTGTTACTTCACAACTTTGTGAAAAAATACTTATATCTCAAATCTAAATTATAAAATGCCATAATGCCATGCTTGGGATGTAACTGCTATCTGTGTCTCACTCTCAGTCGAAGTCCCATAAGTCAGAGGGTAGGCGAGCGAAACCCCGCAAGAACTGGAGTCACATCAAGAAACTCCAGCTAGATAGTATCAGACTCATGGTGCGGCACAACCAGTTCAACACTGACACCTGCGCGCCGTGGCACATCCTTCTCCGGGTGATTCCGGTGTCAGACAGGGTGGGTATCACCCGGTACAAACCTGACATCGAGCATAACCGACAAGGTGAGAGACCTTGTTCAGGTGTGTATGTGTTCTTGTGTCATGTGTTATTGTGTCATGTCAAAGCGTAGCATATGTTGCAGGTTGGTTGTGTCCTCTCTGTCTTGTTGCCGTCAGTTTCATACTTTTTGAGTCAAATAGGACTAGAAAACGGAGATAAGAATTCTCTAATTTTGTCGCCATTGCAAGGTGACATGAGAGGATGGATGAAGATAGACAACACAGATTACAAGTACTGCAAATCGTACCCTCCCATTTTCTATGTCCCGGTAAAGGCCAGTGTTCCCTTCATCCTCAACAGTGTACTTCAGTTCAGGTAACTCTTTTAAAAGATATGCGAAAACGCTGTTTCTAGTTTCCCCGACTGCATTGCAAAATAGCAACTAGAGATATCCTTCTTTAAAAGAGTGGGATAGTATGTATAAAGTTGGACCGATATTTGGACAGTTATGCGACTAGCACTTTCCATCACAGATCGAAGTGTCGGATCCCCGCACTATGCTGGCTGAGTAACAGTGGCGGTATCATAGTGAGGAGTGCTCAGCCCCGGATTGGGATATTCCAGAAGAACAGCAAGGAGGATGAGATGTTTCTGAGCGGAGTCCAGGAGATGTCCCGGGGAGACCTGCCATTCATGATATTCGATGCCAGGTACGTGGGAAACACTCTGCGTGGCAAAACATCCTTCGTTTCATCGCTGCAAACTTAAAAACAAGTGATAAATTCGAGATAAGATTGTCCGTTCTGAAGTTGTATCCCACCAGATCAAAGATAGCTGCAAGAGGGAATAAGATGAAGGGTAAAGGAACTGAGGATGTAAGCAACTACAAACACACTAAACTGACCTATCTGAACATGGCTAATATCCACGCTATTCGGGAAAGTCATGAGAAAGTGATAGCTGCCTGTAGCTCCCCTAGTACCAGCAAGTGGGAGACGCGCATTGAACAGACAATGTGGCTTCACCACGTGCAGAGTTTAGTGCGCGGCTCCTACTTCATTAGTCAGCACGTGGAAAACGGTGGCGCGGCCCTTGTCCACTGCTCTGACGGCTGGGACCGGACAAGTCAACTTGTGGCGCTCTCGCTGCTCCTTATCGACCCCTACTACCGGACATACTCCGGTTTTCAGGTTCTGGTAGAGCGAGAGTGGCTGAGTTTCGGTCATCGCTTCCATGATAGACTGGGTCTTGCTCACTCAAGTCAGAGATCACCAATATTCCTCCTATTTCTCGATGCGGTGCACCAGCTTCTAGCCCAATTCCCGACTTCTTTCGAGTTCTCCCAGGACTTCTTGATAGTTCTGTGTGATTTGTTCAGCAGTGGGTGGACGACGACATTCCTGAAGAATTGCCCGCAAGAGAGGAGCTCGACGAACAGGTTACAGTTGTGGGACATATTGGACGGGATGAAGGATACCCTCACAAATCCACTCTACATCCCCAACAATGACCAATCTGCTCCCGTTATGGAACCCACTCCATCTTCATCATCTTCTCCCACTCTCTCTCCCTCCACTCCCATTCCCTCCTCTCTCCCAGCCTCTCCAACTCCAACCTCTCCCACTCCCTCCACTCTCTCATCTCGTGTTCTCGTACCTCACGTTTCCATCCGGCACATGCTCATCTGGCGGCAGTATTTCCTCCGATTTGACTGGTGGAAGGAAGTGTTGGAGGATGACCGACAGGAACCTATCGTTTGGGTACCCGACAAGACCGTACAGGTGTGCCACATGTGCCGTGTGAAGTTCAGTGCGTTGCGGCTCCGCCGTCGTCACCACTGTCGCTCGTGCGGTATGATATTCTGTGGAACGTGTGCCAACAAGAAGATTTGTATTCCTCTGAAGGACTTTGCTCATCCTGTACTGGTTTGCAATAAGTGCTACACTGAGCATACTGGGTCGAATTAAATCCGCGTTCCATCGTGAAATATGTGAATTGCTTGCGTAGTGTCTTGTGAATCACAGGACAATAGTACGCAAGCAATCTAACCATGCTTGATAAGGCGCTACGAAGTCAATCCCATCGAATAAGTTTGATCAGTTGTGAGCTTTATATGTAGAATGTTCATTAATGAATGTTTATGTGACAGAGTGTTGAGAACATCTCAGTTTTGAAATTTGTGTGCTTTGGTAAGTGATACATTTGGGAGGAAACATACATTATACACTATACAAGTTAAGAATAAATGTTAATTGATCAATTACCCCAGATTGTTTCATGTGTTGTTTTAATCTTTTTGAAGATTTCTCTTTGATTTCTATAGTAAGATTCGATCAGATCGAGATTTTCACTGTTTTTATCGCCAGTTATAAACGTTTTCTTTTAATTTTTGTGTCAGTTTTGAATTTAGCTTTCATGTTTTTGTTATTTGCTTTGTAAGCTTTAGCATATCCCGCTTCCTTATTCATATTCCATAATTCTGATTAATTTCTCCAATATTCAGGTAGACATTCTGTTTTGATTCCAATTTCTCACATCTTATCTTATTCTTAACTTCTCCCCCCTTTTAGGACATGTCCACCCTGATAAACTACGATGGCTCATGACCAGGACTTGTGACTCGGGACTCATAGCAGATATAATATTTAGCAGGTAAGAAACATAAGCTTCATTTCGTGGTTTTTCATCAAGATGGTGTATTTTTCACAACGGGCGGATGCACATCTTTTTACACTTGGAAGACATGCGTTGTTACTGCATGCGTTGTTACATGTGTTGTTACTGGTTTATCCATACAATCGTGCAGTTTCGTAATTCTGGTGGTCATGGCGGGCGCGGCGGGCCAACTCTGATAGGGACCAGCCTTTCCACCTAGCGCCAGTATATATCATCTCAGAGTAGCGAGATAGGGTTGCAATTAGTGCGGGAATCGGTTCAGCGTTTGAAACTACCTAAGTATCGATCGCATTGAAATAAAAATCGAGTAAAAATTTTTCGACAAATTTATGATATCAGTATCGGTAGATATAGTGATATCAATGATGCCCACACTTTTATACTTTGATTTCGAAGGCCTCGAATGATAACTTTGATGACACTTATGTCGCCATCTTTCAACCAGATCACCTCTCCTAAACTACAAGTATCAACCTTTTTAACGATTGTGTGGTGTTCATACTCGCCCAAATCTCGCCCAAATCACTTTATCAAACCTGTGTCATTTTTTCCAATAGACTGGTATGAAGTGTTTTTGGCCTTTTTGTTGACATAGAATCTGAATCTGGAGGAATTTTAAGGCTAGCTGATTGATAAATCTGACAAAATCCTCGCTTATGGTTGTACACCACTTGTCAGACATGTCAGACATGACATCACCGTATGCTGCGTGGATATTTCCCTCAAATAAAGATGACAGATCGGAATATTGAGAATAAATGATTTGTCTGGTTCCCAAGCACCAAACATGGTATTATTATGACTGGTCTTGTCATTCAATTCGCGTGACTTCGGGACATGAAATATGTGACAGGAGCAGTAATTTATGAAATGCACTATTTAACTGTGCCTCTGAGTGTTCGTACTGTTACTTTGTGTGGACTGAGTTAGATCGTGCATGTGGTGTCTTTTGTGATCTCAGTGTTGGTCTCTATTGTGACCTTGGTGTTAGTCAGGTGTTACTTAGTTCGTATTCTCACGGACACTCCGGTGAGATTCGAGAGAGAGAGTTGATTGAATGAGTGCTACTCTGCGCGAGTGCGTAAAACAATTTAGATTAATTCTTTGTTGGGATTAATATGATTTCATGAGTTTGAGTTATTTCCTGACGAAACACATTGTCACGTTTCTACTTCATTATTTACAGAGGTGAAACGAGCAAAATATAACGTTTATCATAACATGATATTATTATTCAGCTAAATTCTTATACAACATATAAGTCATGATCCTTATTACATATTGTGACATTTTCAGTGGAAAGATTTTGTTCCAAAAAACATTTCAAGATGAGGATTGCAGTCTATCTATAAGGTCCTTTCCCAAGTACAAAGTTCAGCAATAATAAAGTTTGCGAATCACGATTCACTTCCAAGTGTCATCTCTGGAGAACTCTGTCTAAAGCAATAGCATTGATGTTTGGAACACAAACATCCACGGAATCTGCACCTTGCCGGCCCCTTCTTTGTTTCAGTGGATTTCTCACCCTTCTCATTCCTCCTGTAAGATAATTCAGCACTTTTGCACTGCCAGTATGAAGGTAATCATCATAGATCAGAGGGTTGAGCACTGAGTTGATTGGGAGGACTATGATGGAGAAAAAACCATAGAGAGGCGTAGCATCTACCAATTCAATCGAGTGTAGTGAGCAGGAAATGACGAAGGGAATCCAGCAAAGCAAGTCCGATACAATGATGCGGGTAACACGTTTCTGTAGACGATTTTCTGTATTTTGACCTGCTTCATCGACATTAGCCATCAATATCTTCACCTTTCTTGCGGACCTATTGGCTCTAGCTAAGATGATCAGATAACAAATGCTGATAACCACTGTGCAAACACTGTTTATCAGGAGGTTAATCCAGACATAGACTCTCTGAGGGTCTTCACGTGTGACGAAATATTTGAAGACGCATACGCCATCATTCCCATAGAAATGAATCTTCTTCGGGGAGATCTGACCGTAGTTATCTGTAAACATGCCATCGATAAGCCGAGCTATCTCACTCCAAGTCAAATCAGTCCTGACCAACGTGCCATAGTAGGCCCCAAACACCTCCAAATGCTTATTTTTCTTAATTTCTCCGTAAAAAAGTTTATTTTCTTCATCATATAGCATACCATTGACAAAGAAGTCTTCCAAAAAATGCAGTAGAGGCACAATAGCAAGAGATATTGAAAAGAAAATACAGAAACCAAGGGAAAGCCCAGCAAATAATTTGTGGGGAGTGTTAGCGTGAGTTCCAATCTTCCTGAGACTTACCGCCCTGTAAACGCTGAGGCAAGTCATAGAATAAAGAGAGACGTTGGATCCAAAGTTGCTTAAAACACCTAGAAAAGCACAAGTCTCGCTACTCAGCCACTGCAAAGCATTCTTACAATATCCATCCTTGATAATCGCTAAATCAAAAATTGATATGGTAAGCAGATATATTCCAATCAAGAGGTCACCCAAAGAGATGGCTGATCGGAAGGTTCGATTGATTATAGCGATGGAATTACTTGAATATGCCGTTTTGAATAGACGTATGAGGGAAAATGAATTGAGAATGGTTGCTAGGGTTCCTATCACCACGGCAGATATCTTTAACCAAAGTCCAGAAATTATAGACTTTCCACAATCCTCGTTACATTCATCAGAATAATCTTCGCAGTCAAAAGAGCCATCACATCTTTTGGTTTTGTAGATGAAATTTCCACTGTCTTCACACCGGAAGTTGTTACCACAAATTGACTCGTCTGAGTTATCACCACAGTCATCAACCAAGTCACATACTTTATCATAAGTAACGCAAATTGAATTGCTGCACTCAAAATAATTATTCTGATAACCTTCCCTGGTTGCTGTGACGAATGTTAAATTCCCAGTCCCCGACAATGATGTTATTCTTTCGAATCGATTCATGGAACAACTCTCAGAAAGTAGGGGCCTAAGAGGGCACTTAACGTCTTGGCATCTCTCTGAACAGGCCAGGTAGACGTAGAGTTCTCCAAACAGTTCATTACAGGTTATAATGTAGACAGGAAGTCGGATGCGAGTATATCTTTCCACGCCCCAAGTTGGATAGTCGGCGTTTTCAAAGGTTGTCTCAGCACATTGACCGGCTAGATTCTCCAAAGAGGTTAGACCGGGGATGCAGTGAATAAGGTTAATCACACCGTGGTACCTAGAAGCAACCTGTGTCATTGGTCTGACAATGGAACGTGCTGCATGACAAACAGCAGTTTCTTCCATACAATTTTCCTTTACTTGGCACATTTCGTCCATCTCAACGTAGTTTTCCTGACCCGAAGCACACACGAAAACATTCCCACACGTGGAATTGTCCAAAACTCTGCGGAAAGCGTCCCTCACTTCACAGGTCTGCCATAGATTCTCCTCATCTTCTCCCATCATGCAGTCTCGAACACCGTCGTTCAGCCAGGAGCCTAGTATCCGCAGCTCTTGTAGGTGCCTGTACCTGGGAAAAATAGGGTCGATGGTTATTATGTAACTTTTGAGAATATGCTACATCTTCACAGTCCAAGAAATGTTTGGACAATTGCTTCACCTCCGATGACATCTTGTCATGACGAGAGATGAGCAGGTTTTGAGTGATTCGTCACTCCCATCCGGACAGTGAGAGACACCGTCACACAGCAGGTGTCGGTGCAAGTGACAGGAGCGTGACACCATCTCACACTTGTCGTCCATCCCATCATCGCAGAGGGATTTCTCCTTCTCTATGCAGAGTACTGCTGCTGATACAGTGGATGGATATCCCCCGATATCACATCTCAACACGCCCCGCCATTGGTCTGTGCAGTTAGTTTGGTCCTTGAAATCATAACACATAGACTCTAGCTTTCCCGTGAAAGCACTGATCGTGAGAGGTCCACATCTTGTATAGTTGAAAATCGGCAAGAAGCCATGCTGAGTCATAGTCCCCGCGAAATAGCAGTTGTTGTTTGTGACTTCATAATGTATGAACCTATTACATGGCTTCTCATCAGAAAGGTCATCACAATCCATAATATCGTCGCAAATACTCCAAACTGGAACATATACTGATACATTAGACCCTCTAGTGCAGAAAAGACCATAACGGAAACCATTGCACACTGCTTCGTCAATACACATGGACTGTTGGCCCTTGTTACACACCATATCACATTGTCCACCATCGGAACTTAGCGAATTGTCATGTCTCAGCAGTTTGTCACACTCATTCTCGGTGATAACAGGCTTACATTGGATATATATGTCCCTTTCCTTTTCCTTGAGGTCTATGGCAGACATCCGTGCACAAAATAGCCGGTAATCAAGTGTAAAGAACCCCCATCCCGAGGGAGTGGTCTCGTTCTTTTCATACGGGCAAATTAAATTGCTGCAGAGGAGTATACCATTGTCCACAAATTGACCTTTCGATTCGGACCCGCAGACTTGGTACTGGTATGGGTCATCAGAGCATTTCCTACTCACGAGAAGGTTACTCCGGGATGTAGAGTAGAATTCCTCGGAAAAGGGGCATTTGTACGAGCTGAAAACACCTGTCAGTCCCGTACAAATTTCTTTGAGAACTCCACTTATTGGGATTTTTTGGCACGTACCTGAGGGCATGCAATGGATTGTTTTCATTTAAACGTCTTAAGAGGGACACATCTCGCATTGCCAGACTTCATAAACGTTTAATATACAAAACTATATCAATGCAATACTAAAAAAATACCTAATGGAGGCTCACAAACGGCGCCAATCATAAGTTTTTCTAGATAGTCTGACGAATTTATCCGATGATAGCATTTTCTCTTCCGTGAAAATTTTCGTGTGCACATTTCCAGATTAGTGGCATCTGTTGAACAGTTGAGTGTGTAGTATCCATCATTGATTCTATTCATTGCCTTGTCTGTTACCCCATGGCTTAGACCAAGACCTAACCAATCGACAGCCGAATTGTTATGCACCGCCCTACAGACCAGATCAGCGATTGTCTGTGCATCTCGACTGTTCATGAAGCAAACTGGTCCTTTCTGAAAGAAATTTCATCAAAACATGAAAATAAGTGTTATGAATACTGCATAGTCTAAATGATACCAAATTTGGACAGGTTTCGTTAAATACGGAGGGGTTATTGATTGCATTGGTCAGAGTCATATCAAAAGTTTGATTCAACCTATTAATATGACAGGTATTGGAATTTGAAAACTAATCATACCTAAAAGAAATAAAAGAAATACTTCAGAAGACTAGACATGTCCCTCATAACAGTCAATGAATGTTTTAACTAACCCCTGCTGAAGTAGAGAGATACACGATACCCGCATTTGAAGCTACTGTTTTTCCATTATTATTGATCAGGTATGCGATCACATTCCCTGAGCAGAGCAAGCCTGTCGAGGTATCACAATAGGTTTCGTTTAGTCAGAAAAACTTCTCAATGTATACTTTAATTATTAACCAAATTTTGACACATCATGTTTCAAGACACTTTTATTTCACCTGGCATGATAAGGAAAAACAGAGCTACCCGGAGTTGAGCTTTGAAAGTCAACTGCATCTCAAATTCTCTGGAGAAGGAACTAAGGAGAGCTAGCGGTCGCGGGTTTTTATAAAGGTGAATTTAATCTTCAAGCGCTGCAATATGAATGGACCATGATGACAATGGAAGGATAATTTAGAGTTTTGTCGAAGTGTGTGATTGAATTTATGATTGAAATTGAGTTACGAATGAGAATTATGCTCAAAGTCAAAGATCTACGTAAGATTAGGTCTGCTGCATGAACCTGTCAAGTTCTTGAGAATTGATTTGCCCACGATGTGAGTTTTGATGGATATGTAGGTGCCTTTTGCGTGGACCATTTTCATTTTCTGATTTCCACAAATGAGCTCATAGATGAACAAATAATGTGGCAATAATTTGCATTTTCTAGGACTGTACTCAATCAGAAATTGGCGCGTAACTTGGGTGATACTAAACTTAAGGGCGCATTGTGGTGGGCACGTTTAACGTATATGACGAGCTCAAAATATGGTGATAGCCGATTCCCGGCCCAAATAGCGCTTCATTTCGAGGCGCAATTCATATCCTGACTTTCGCATGATATTAATGTTATTAATCGTATCACTTATTAACGTTTTAAACTTACTCTCTAAGTTCATATCGAGAGTTTAGAGTTACTCAAGTTCACAGCTGATACTCAAGTCACTGAGTAACACCATTCATATAGTTACTTTGTGCTCATTCCATTGCAATGACTCACCAGTCATCACATATATCGGGTACCTATTGCGGATATCTGTAACTCAGTAATGTCATTACTTTACTGATACTATTGTTAAAGTGTTCAGAAAGCGGAGCAATTCTTTAAAACACATACAGTTATTGTTGTAACTCTGTATTATTTAAGTCCAAAAGACATCACACTATTCTCGTTTCTACCCCTACGTGTCAATGGTGTCAATTCACTCAGACGCGGTCAGTCATATTTTTTGCAAATTCCTCGGAACTTGTTTTCTTTAAAAATGTTTGAGTTCCGACCACCTCATCTTTCCCCCGAAAAATGCTGTGTAGTCTGTACCTTTATAAGATAGAATGGTGCCAGTTTAGCTGTGGTTACCTATACTCTGCAGTTCACGTTGTCCAGTTTACAGTTGACTGCAATCTGATAGTTTCAGGCCATAAGGCGTACACCCAATTATAGCCTTCGCAGTGCGTATAATAGTCATTAGTCAATGTACACCGTGTAGTGTCTATACTGATACTGTGTTGACAGCAGAGTGTATAGTATACACTATGCTGTCCTCTGGTCTCATAATCTTAAGCTTACCCTTTAAACCCTACGCCTGGTCATCGCCTTACAAACCCTTTTCCCTCGCCCCTGACTTTTGTTTATCCTACCTTATCGGTTCCTACCTTATCGGTGTAGGATTTGCCCCCTCGTGACATCTATATCTCCTACAGCAGTGTACATGACAGATATGAGTGAGATACGAAGGAGAACTACCCATGATGATCCTGCCACTGACCTGCCCACCTCTGAAGATACCCTCTCCGACACGACTGATCAGGCTAGTCCATGATATATGTGACATGAATTATACATACCTACATTGTATAGAGTTGCCAAAATAGTAGAGGAGATTTGATCGGAGAGGGGGTTGATGGGAATTGAAGCACGATTGAGTCAAATACCATATGGATTGATTTGCTCAGTCAATATTTCCATAAATGGCAGCGAACGTATAACGTACTCTTCCTTCAACTTTCAGACTTCAATGAGCCCAGTTCATGTTAAGCTATACATAGCCAAGACCCCCCCTCCCAGTTTTATAGAAACCAATATTGGTGTCATGATCGTCCATTCACTAATTAATGAACTGGTAGTTGGTATAATGTCTTGTTCCATCAATCCATCACGGCTCCAGGAATTTCACAATGAAATATTCGCCAATCAGTCCGTTTTCCCCATGATACATCCCCTAGTTTTCGACATGATTATAGAAATATTCATTTTATCAATCATAAATACGTTATACATGTTGTAATTAGATTTCATGTCCCGTTGTTCTTAATGAACGGCGGAAGCCCATATGACGCACAAACCCAAATCAAAAATTCCCCCTGAAAAGTAATCAATTACTCATAATTACCTGGTCACATTTTTGTCATTACAATATTATCATGATGATGACTGTGCCGCGCGTTGCGTTTATCATACTGCATGCACAAATATTTCAATGACGGGATAATGAAAAAGAATGTGGGTCATGGTGGCGCACACGTCACACACACACACACACACACACACTGACATAGAGGGAGAGGGAAAATATCTATATTGACGCCGCTCTAGCATTCCCGCTACTCGCTAGGCCCCGTGGTCACAGACTTATCACACATAAACACACACACATATATTGCAGTATTCATTAATACGCCGCGTCACTGCCCCCCTTCTCCACTCGATGGGGCTTCACTTACAGTGCAGCGCTGCCACACAATTTGATAATGGGTTTTCGTGATATACGCCCACCGCTGTGGTTTTATCGAGCTGTTGCAGTTTATATCTTAGCACCTTTTTCTTGACATCCCTGTTTGTGGGTACCTGAATTCATTGCGGATGATTGTGCAGTTGGAATACAAAGTTTTGCAGGGACCATCGTCAATTAATGAGGTAGGTAACTATATGTGCCATATGGCAGTGTTGCGTGCCAACAACATGATTCTATGTCTTCAAGTTTGGACCCCTGACCCCTTGGTGCTCATACTCTGGTTATAGGAGAAACGCTGCAAAAATACCACTTTTTATATGAACTTAATAATGAACTCACCAGGCTAGAATGACTATGATGCATTCTAAACCGGTGTAGTATACATATACAATATACATTCTAACCTGGGGTATAAATCCGACGGACTCCTTCTCTCACGCCCTCACAAGATCTTCTCTTGGCAGTATCCGAGAAGCCCAACCAAGTCACAACGCAAAATTTTGCGCATGAGTAATTCCTGACAATTGCTCCGATAAATTTCTGGCCTCCTCATCCATTAGATTCATAGTTCACACCCTGACATGACGTCATATTATCCTGGAGTCTCATCATGACATCTGTATACAATGCCGTGTATTTATGGTTTCCACTCAATGTGTATCCCAATATGATATGTAGCATTCATGTATCACGGTGGAGTTCAGATGACACTCTACCTATATCTTACTACTATGACATCTCTCCCCCTACTATTGCTGTATTACACTCTCCGTGACCAGTTTCTACAGTTCCTCATTATTTGGGATATCGGTCAAGATCGTTGCACTGCTATCACCGCCCCCGGTACCCACTGATCTACCGGTCATGAATCCACGTGCACCTGTTGATCAGGTGAGTGGTGAGTAACTTCTAATGAGTACCACCTCGAGAGAGCACCTCATATTGAGCAAGATAAATAGGGCGTGGTCAGTCTCTGTGTTTCTCTGTTCCTTAGCAAGTATAAAAACAGCAAGATACATATTTAAACATGGAGATGAGATAAGTTATGCTATTCATCTCGATCATTACTTAACAGATATAAATAGTAATTCACAATTCGGAAGCTTCTTCCCACCCGCCTGTTCTAAATTTTAATCGTTTCAGTATGATGCTGATATTCTGTCCAGCCGAGCTGAGAAGCTTTAATTCCATGCTCCATCACTTAAATTCCCCTAACTGTTTGTTACATGTCCCAGCTAGCTGATTTTGCTTACCCGCTACAGACACAGACAAATCTACCTGTCCAGCTATAGAATCCCGCCCTTCAGTCCCCGTTATGATCGTGACGACGAGTCACTTAGCTGTCGAGTCACTTTTCATGAGCTGTCGGGATGATCAGTTAATTGCATAATGCTTGTTAATTGTCATCGATTTAGTCGTTAAAACGCGGTTACACGATCTGGTTTTTCATTATCTCTGATCTATCTCTTACTATCTACTTGTTTTTATATTTCTCTGTGCACTTGATCTCATTCTGATTACAGAATCACCCTAAAACTCAGATTGCCATGTTTCCTGATAAGTCATCATTTATCAATAGCAAAAACATTTATCCATATTGGGTTCCACCGTCATTCTAGATTTTATTCGTCATTTCCTTCACGTTCCATTCAAATATCACGCAGTACACGAATCGTGAACCCTTTATGCACCACCCAATGCCCAATACTTTAGAAAATAGACTGAAAATTTCAAAGACTTTGAAAATGAGATGCCATTGAAATATTCTAAATTTCTTAGCTTTTCGAAATTTCCAGAATTTTCTACATTTTCAAATCATTCAGTGGCACAAGTCTCTGCTCGTGTTAGGTCATCAAAAATGCTGGATGACTCATCCACCATTTTTGAACCCGGTTATCGGTTCCTGTGACTTGGTATAAGGAATGCAGCTGGCGACGGAAATCTCAGAATTTTGCCCGGATTACAGCAGAGAAGGAATGGTAGTAGTTTGTCCGAAACACGTTCAAATACATGTATGATCGGTGTGATCCCTCTGAAATTTGATCAACATCTGGTTCCAGCTATATATTTTAGCGTGCTCGTGAGTTCAGGGATAACGTGATCATTATCAGTACCACGTGTGTGTGTGTGTCTGTGTGTGTCTGTNGCGTGCTCGTGAGTTCAGGGATAACGTGATCATTATCAGTACCACGTGTGTGTGTGTGTGTGTGTGATTTCATGAATGATTCATCTATGTGGCACCAGGTAATGATGGGTGGTAACTGGTAACTCTATTCTGGTAAGAAAGTGGGGGAGAAGTGGCTATGTTTCGTTGACCCGCTGCCGTGGGTTTGAGCACCTTTTTCTGAAGAAGATTGAAGATTTAATCTCACACGAATCATCGGTTCATTTCTATTAACGTTGGTGTAATAAGTCGAAGTCTTGGTAAAGGGGATGCTGCGAATGACACGTTACAAATATGGTGGGCATGGACCACGCACGTGCAAATATGCACTGCGTGATGAGTAACATTTGACAGCATTGACGTACGTGCCTGCTTCATTTTGCACATGAATGCGCACCTCACTGCATTGAACCGTCAAGTGATGATCGTAGCTAAGTTGAGCAATAATCGATATTGCACTAATCGATGATATATATTGGTCGTCATATTGTAATCTTTGTCGTCGTAATATACGAGCAAATCTCTGAGAAGTGTTCTGAATTATCAATACCACACCCACGTGACACCTCTATATTTGCACGTGTCATGCAGTCACGTGACTCGTTGTCTAGGTCACCCGACCATTAGCACGCGTTGCCGTGGTTTCAGAGGGTTGAGCACGTGGTTTCCCGCCACTCGTAATGCAGGTCGTATATATGTATGAAGTGTGACATCTATATTATATTTCGAGATTGTATTGCACAGAGAATTCGTGACTGATCACACATATAGCGATAGTTTTCTCTGCGAAAGCATAGTTCTAGGGTTGCTCGATCACCTATAATATTATAGTGCGACTCCTCAAGAACACCTGGCGTACTATTTGTCACCAAATCTCTCTCTCTCTCTCTCTCGATAGTTTTTGCCATGATCAGTGTACTGCTATGATCGATCGTAATTTTGTCCTTTTCACGTGACCATATATTATGGGGTTACGGAACGGACTGTTGATAGTTTGGAGCAAAGTCGGAAGAGAGAGTAGAAAAGTGAGTGCTACATTCGTGAGTCTGCTCAAGACGGGTGATGACCAACTCAAGACGAGTGGTGACCAACTCAAGACGAGTGATGACCAACTCAAGACGAGTGATGACCAACTCAAGACGAGTGATGACCAACTCAAGACGAGTGATGATGAGGCAAGGGCGGAGATGAAGATACATCACCATGAAGAGATGGATCACCATGAAGAGATGAATCATCAGCAGGGGAATCTGCTCTATGCAGATCATGTGACCTGCACCTCCCGGCTGAGGGAAGATATTGTGAGTTGAGCAGATATTCATATCGATATATAGAGCAGATCTATATATAGAGCATATATAGAGCATATATAGAGCAGATATTCATATCGATATAGATAGGGTAGGGCGGGTTGTTTGCAAACTCATTTAACAACAACAATTTAGAACAGGTTGATACTTTTAGTCTGCTAAGTTTGGCCTTAGCTTATATCCCACAGTCATGATTGACTAGTCATGATTTGACTATAAAATCTCATTGTACAGTCATGACGTAGAGTAACTTCCAGCTCTCGGTCACTTGAGTAAAAGGATCCTTGGGTGATATCTACCCCAGTGAACTACAGTAGTAGTCCCTACGATAATAATTATATTCCAGTAGCAAAACATGTGACTCACAATAGTCTCTATTCACAGCTTTCATCTGTGACTACATAATATTGGATGGCCATTGGGATTTGGGCCATTCTTCACAGTTGTTTATCTACTTTCATATGGATCCTAATGGAAAAAACATTTATGAAGTCACAAGAATGTTTCTTTATGAAGTTGACGAGCTCTGACCCGATTGAAACAAGTATAGAGATGATATAGTTGTTATCAGAGCTATAAATAGCTACCTGAAGGCGCGTGCGAGCTCATGTTATATCATAATCAGGAGCACTTATATACTTACCACAGGTGAGAAATGATGAGAACAGTGGTATCATGGTGTTATTATTGGTCTCACTATCAGCAGGTCAATATCATCATATAAACAGCAGGGTACAGACCGCACATGCAGCTTGTTATAGGCACTACGATCACTCGCGCTATCAGAACTGCTATATTTATAGGATCTTACCAGTATTGTTCTTGTTAGGCCATGGCGCCAGAATGTCTGATATAGCCCATGACTACACGTCAGTCATCCGTTAAAAGTGCTCTTTCATAAAACTGGGTATGCCCTGAAAACCATAGGGAAAGACCCCAGAAGAAACTGACACTCTGTATCTAGATTTGCGTGTGTGGTTTGGCGATGTCAGAGAGACGAATAGGTCTGTCATCACTTACAGTCAGTGATGTCAGTCACCATGACATCATTGCTGATGTCACGATGACGTCAGAGAATCACGGCCATTGTGTAACAGCTGCACAGTGTGATAGACAGAACGGACGGAACTATGATGTACGAGGAGAAGACTCCTCTAAATCTTATATCCCACGATCGGGCTCAGTCTGGCATCGAGTAAGAGCCCAAAGAAATGCTGTGAGTACTATAGCGGTGAAGTGGGTAGTAATGTGAACAATATATTGTGTAGGAGTAGGGCCTGGGAGCTTAATTATTGGTCTACACAGGATGATTATATATATGATCCTTATTATAGCTGGCATAACTCCAGGGGACTTGATGTTATAGCCAGGGAGTTGATAGTGACTATGATAATATCGAAGTAATCAATGATAACCTCCATAGATTCCATGACTTGTGCCTATAAAGAAAGTCTGATGTAGGGGATACCTACATCATATTTTTTGTTACTTTTTTCGCCTCGATTTTTTGTATACTCAAACGTCTTTGATCCTATCATTCATCGAAAATAAGGATACTGATTGCTGTGAGTGAAGGTCGAAGGAGAGTAGTTATTGGTCGAGTGATAAAATCGAGTGCCGAATGCACGAGATTTTATCACGAGACTAATAACGCTCTAATTTTTCGAGTATGTACCTATAGTTGAGCACCATATCGCATGAAAAAATTCGACGATACCATGCATTTTTATACACTTCCAGCCACGTGATTCGAGTGACCAATAGCAGCACGCTATCAGCCCAGCATGACAGTGCCTCCTGATTCCTAAGCTCAGTAACGTGACCATAATGCCCCTATACTATTGGTGCTTGGTGTTCATCCTGTGATCCCTGTAATTTTATTTGCGACACGTGCCTTGGTGAGACTCCACAAGCGAACAATCACCAAAACGCGAATAATAATTGTCCGTTGTCGAATGTCTGTGTCGATGCATAGAATCTGCCCGACAGATTCTATGTCGGGCAGATTCTATTTCGGACAGATTCTATGTCGGGCAGATTCTATGTCGGACAGATTCTATGTCGGGCAGATTCTATGTCGGACAGATTCTATGTCGGACAGATTCTATGTCAGAAAGCACCGACAATGTCGGTGCTTTCTGACATAAAATCTATCATATCTGATACCGTTCTATCACCGAAACGCGAATAGTAATTGTTCGGTCGCGCTGCACGCAGGGGTCAGGGAAAATTACAATATGTGCGTAGGAAGTTGAATGCAGTCTAAGAATGCTTTTCTATTCGCACACGAAGGCAGTGGATACCCAATGCTTTGATATGTTTATTTAGCCTTGTAATAAAATGGAGATAAAATAAACTATTGTTTTTCCTAAACTTTTGTTTTTCCTCTATTCGTGGATCTGTCATAGTTCGTATTTTGTTTATTTATCAATCATGATTCATGAATCATCTCAATTCTCAACTAATAAATGCACACATAACTAGGTTGATTCAACCTTATTTTATTAACCGTTGAAGTTAACAAAATTTGAGTCGACCAAATTCAGTAACTTCGATTGCACAGTATCTGCTGCTCCAAAGTCTGCAATTCAAATTGCCCGCTGGGAATTACCTACTAGAAAGACTACTTAAAGCCTAACGGCCGTGAGAAACGTCTTGACAATTATGAAATTTAAATGGCACTTGTCTAGATAATTGCTGCATTGATGCTTTCACGGTACACATTTTCTTATATTTTTATCTTTCATGGCCTGACTACCATTTTCCACTTGAGTCACTGATCTTATTGAGGGGAGGACCGAGGAATGTATCGTGAAGGACTCAACCCTGTTGGAAATGATAAGATCCAAGAGTAAATACCATCAAAACTGTGTCTGATACAATGCGTATCGGTTCAATGCCTAGGGCGGTCACTCTACTCAATAGTATAACTTCGAGGGTTAATTAAATTTGACAGTGGTTTAACTGTAAGTTGAATTTTCAAAAGTATCATGGTCTTTTTTGCTTTCAAACATTTTATTGCAAATCCATTATATCCATCTGATGATCACTTTCATGTTTCATCCGTGCTATAGGCCCGGTCCGAGTTTTTCCATTTAAGCATTTATCATGGCAATTCACAAATTATATTATGGCCATTGCCCACGGAAGACTCAAATATGAAGGAAAACTCATGCAAAATTCATTACTTGCCATCATGCTACCATGCGATGACCCTCTTAGTATACCCAATAACTTTAGTGGAGGAAGATAATAACGTTTGTGGGGTACCATCAAAGTGTTCCGAAAGATACATACGTTCCGTTGAAGAATCCATTTTATCTCTGTATCTCGACTTAAGCCCGTAAATTTTGCTGATAATGAAGCACATTTTGCGATGGCGCAAGTGGCGCAGAGCTCCTGCGCAAGAGAATGCTATTTCCAATGATCATGTTACATGGTCCGTTGTTCTAGCCCTGTTAATAAGGACTTCATACAATCAGTACGTTGTGTACATGCAATAGCTACTCCCATATAAATAGCAGGGGCCACGTTATTGTGATTATGCACAATATGTATTTATGAAGTACTCAGTGAACTTTTTCTCTGACTAGCACAAACCCTTTTGAAAATTTGGTTTTTATGGTTGATTTGTTTCATGGTTAATTCCTTTTGTATTATTTTGGGAAACTTCCAAGCGTTCCAAAACTGCAGCGTTTTCACACACGACTTTTGAGGCGTGATTGCAGTTTTTCCATCACGACCACATACAATAGAGCAGGGGCATAATTAGAAATTTTTAGACTGGTTTTTGATTATATGCCTGCCACAACGTTCCAAGTATGTCACTCCATTAGGTCATCCACTCACTGCGATCACTCAAACTGAGCAGATTCAAGGAAAATTCTTTCTATCATTCACACTCGTCACACAACCTTCTTTTTTCGTGTTTTTGCCTCCTTTTCATCGTGCGTTTGCTGCCGATAGTTCTACAGCTCCACTAGTCCAGATAGAACTCAGCCCGGGTGGTAATCATGTCTGAACCACTCTCCGATACCGTGTATGAGAACCGGCTGGTAACCGGAGGAGGGCAGAACCAGTCTGTGACCATCAATGATATCACCATTGAGGAGGTGGAGGTAGAGGAGGGGGAGGATAAGAGACATGTACGTGAGACATAGTTTTTACAGAGATTGTATTCGACAGTTTGTGTCAATAAGAGTGGTTGAAAGTCATCATCTGTCATGTAATCGGAGGAGAGATTTGCATTTTGCTTAATTATTTAGTGAAATTCTTATCTTGATAACTCTTCACTGACTATATCCTTGTGGAATGGTCAGCAGGAAGGGTAGTACTACCCTTCCTGCTGACCAATGACTTTACGTGATAAGTGAATATCGCAATATGGTAAATTGCCTGTTCTTGTTGCTGATGCCTCTTCTAACCTATTTCCTTTTCAGAGCACTGCAGTCGAAGCAAAGAAAAAGAAAAAGACGTCAGTTTATTTCTCCAAATGTAAGTCAAGGTTTTAATCAAGCTCTGATATATATCCTCATCTGTCAACAGTCTCTTCTAGTTTAACCCTTTCCATAAACCCTTATATCCCTCCATTACCACGTATATACCTCATACCCCCTTATACTCTCTCTATATTAACCCCTAATATGCCCACTTATACCCCATTTCCACCCCACAGCAGTAGTCTCGCTCATCGTGGTAGCATTCCTCCTGGTACTGCTTGCAGTGGGACTGCTCTGCTGGCACCTCCTTGACCAGAAATCTCGTTCCCGACCACCACACGTGCTCATGCTGATAGCTGATGATCTGGGATGGGCGGATGTGGGATGGCATAGCTCAGGTATATATGCCGTCCTCGTCCTCGTGACACCTTCCCAGTGACACCGTCTTCACACCGTGAAACCTGTCTAGTGACACCGTCTTAACACCGTGAAACGTGTCCTGTGTGTTTTCTTCTGTGTGTGTGTGTGTCTGTGTGTGTACTATTACTAAGACGCTCATCACTCAGATATCAGCACACCAACACTCACCGCCCTCGCCAAGGGCGGCGTGATACTCAAGCAGTTCTACTCCCAGCCCATCTGTACAGCGTCCCGGGCTGCACTTTTAACAGGCAGGTCACTATAGAGATGATTTCACCTGTATCATAGCTTTGCGTATGACGTCTTAGACTGAGATCATCTCTGTGAATTGTTCAACTGGGAGGTCATGTTTGACTGATTTGTATTCCAGGTATCCTTATAAGCTAGGATTGCAAGGATCCAGACCCCTACTTGCAGGCCGAATCGGCAGCTTGCCACTTTCAGACGAACTTTTCCCTGAGGTTGATATCATGTCTTATTGTCAGACGCATGTTTCATTGTCATGCGCCGTTTAAATCAGACTCAGATATTGAGAACTCTGATATGATTTGGTGGCAAACTGCAATTGAAATCATCCCTCCTGCAGTTGTTACAGAAGAGGGGGTACAGGACCCACTTGATAGGGAAGTGGCACCTAGGATTTGAATCGACTGCACATACTCCTATCATGCGCGGCTTCGACTCGTTCACTGGTTTCTACAATGGGATGCAGGTCAATGACCATTGCTGCATTTCATACAGTACACAGTACACACACACACACACACA
>CAMPET010000265.1:84356-96932 GCA_946803715.1 Beroe ovata
GTGTGTGTGTGTGTGTGTGTGTGTTGGATACACTGATTTAGGGCGGGTGTGAGTTACTCGGTGACTATTTCATATTTGGCCAAGGAATATGAAGGTGGAACCGGGGGTAATAGCGACCACATGCAAATACATTTGTCAATGTCATTACTCCCTGATCCTGTCAGTGTCACAGCTTCAGTCACAGCACATTACCTGTTTGTTAGCGAAGCAGAGCAGCACAGCATCGCGCAGCTCGTCCTCATTGAGCATCCTGTTCAGTTCATCGCGTGCCTCGTTCACTCGCTCCCTGTCATTGCTGTCCACCACGAATATGAGACCTTGTGTGTTTTGGAAGTAGTGTCTCCACAGGGGCCTGATCTTGTCCTGACCGCCGACATCCCAGACAGTGAAACTGAGGAGAGATTAGGATATCGTGACTACATGAGGGACGGGAATGGGGTGTAGCCTGGGGCCCGGGGGCAGGGAAGAATGAGTTTAAAATGAAATGTCGTGGGCCGTGGCAAATTACTCAAAGAGAGTGTGATCGTGGTCATATCAATGATCCGTTCCTAGCTCAGGGAGAACAAACCTGATGTTTTTGTACTCCACTGTCTCCACATTGAACCCAATAGTGGGGATTGTGGTGACGATCTCACCCAACTTCAGCTTGTAGAGAATGGTGGTTTTGCCGGACGCATCCAATCCTACCATCAGGATGCGCATCTCCTTCTTTCCAAAGAGACCTTGGAAAATGTCGCCGAATGATGAGATTATCTGCCCCATTGCTTTGCTGTAGCAGAGTAAAGTGTTAGATTATCGGAATTACGCATGTTGCCCTAAAGCGTAAGCGATATGTTGTGACATTAAGTGGTATCCAATTCTACGTCACGGAATGTTGCTGTCAAGTTTATTGCGAAACAAAGTCAAGAAATATCCGGAATGAAAACCTGGGATGGCAAACTAGTAATTAAAATTTAATAAAATGGCATTACGCAGTAGTATACACACAAACAACTGACTCATGAAATTCTTGTCAAAGCGCCTATTGATAATGAAAAAACACAAAACAGCAAACATACATATTTTGACTTCTTTTGAATCTTGATCCCATCAAAGTAAGGACTTAATCCTAGAAAAATACAATCGATCTACTATAGATCAATTGGGGCTGGTGAATGCAAATGATCTTATTTTCCCAAAGTTCCATTTTCTGGTACCTGGACCAGCAGCTATATAAGATGGAACCATGCTACTCCGACTAACATAAGATCTACCTCCATGACCACGATCAAGTTTGTACAAAGTCCCACTAAAATCTATCACTACTCTTCATTTGGCTGTAACCTTGTCAACATCTTCTCCACTTCCTGATGAATCTGTGCGACTGTCAACCTAGCGCTTGGTTCACTCCTCCAGCAATTCTCCAGCAACCTGTTCAAGTCCTGTGCCGTCTCACTCGTTTCGGGGAATGGTGGGGGCCTTGCATGCAGGTTTTTTGTGTAGAGCTCCCTCATTAGGGTCCGGTCAATTAGCCTACACCCGCGGGAAAAGAATCCCTTCCCCTGTAGCACTCTTTCCTTTTTACTGTATCTGAGACCGAGGGTTTTGCACACCTGAGACAGGAGTGCAATGTGGACTATTGACGAGCACTTTACCACCTGCCTGTACTGCGCCACGTCATTGGTCAGGTCATGCGACACGTCACGTGTCAAGGAACGTGTCTGCACGTGATATGAGCCAGGAGGTGGGAGGAGAGGCGTAGTCTCAGGGAGATTTCCGATGCTCGTGTTATATTTGCACCGTGCCCATGTCATACATTCCCACATGAGGAGGGAGAGGGAGTAGACGTCATGGCGGAGGAAATTCTCAATCCAGGGTGATGGGACCATCTCGAGTAGAAACTCGGGAGATGTGTAGAGCGGACTCCCGAAATACTTCCGTTCATTGGAATGATGCAGAACACTGGAATGCTCCATAGCGTGGTCGAAATCTGCTATCTTAGCAACGATTTTACCACACGATTGTACCATGATATTCTCACACTTGATGTCCCGGTGAGCTATCATATGCGAGTGGAGGAACAAAAGACCAGACGCCACATCGAGTATAATGTGAAGAATCTCGGTAACCGACATGTTGTGTCCGGTTTCCAGAAGGAATGTGTTCAGACTACGACCATGGCAGAACTCCATGCAGTAGAACGAGAGGGGCAGTTGTCCGTTACACTGCACTCCAGGTGACAGAATGATGCGGGGCTTGTCAACCATGTTACTCCAGTAAAACTCCACAATGTTGTCATGTTTCAGTTTCCGATGGAGTTGCAGCTCCATGGGGTCGATACACTCCTTGATGATTGCTTCATACCCGCTCCAAGTAACTCTCCCCACGAATGCTTTCCTGCGCCGCAAAACCTCGACACACGTGATCTCCTCTGGTATCCTGGTAACTGAGGGAAGTTCCGTGAACGCAGTCGACTCTTCTGTGACCGTGTGGAGGACGACAGAGCTGGAGCAGGCAGCATGCTCGGTTAGGAAAGTCTGGAAGTTGTTAAGCGCCCGTCTCTCATATCCCTCCTCGGAATTGACGATGTTATGGCGGGAACGGCGACTGCAGAATAGCACAAGGTTGATGACGAGAAACAGGAGGTTCAGCGCGAGAAGAGCGCCAAGTGCAACAGAAACCCGGGGTGAGCAGTTCCAATGATCCGGCGATGACAAGATCATGATGGGCCATGTCTCATCGTCTGGCAGTGGACACGGATTATAGGAGCAGCATTCGACACGCAGTGGATCAGGGAGAACACGCCAGGAGAGCACTCAAGTGATTGGATGATGAAAACTGATCAAGAGAATCAAGAAATAGGTCCAAGTTCAATTAGGATCATCAAATTTAACCCAATATTTTGCGACAATATCCACATAGCAAAACATAAACACACGCTCAGACTGTAGACATTCACTCACAACACAAACGTCAAATATCCCCACAACCGAAGAGATTCATTATACCTTATTTGGTAAATTTCAGGGGTGTACCGCTGCTCTTATTACTCACACGAGCACGCTCTAAGTTTGTGGTTGTCTCCTCATAACTATGTTATGAATTGAGCAAGTGGTCCTATTTCAGAAGTATTGATCAGAAAAAACACTGTGTGCGTATATTGTACACTGTAGACTCAAGACTGTACATTGTACAATGAGGCGAAATCAACTGCCTACTGCCACGTCACATACAGAAACACTGCCAACGCGAGAAGGCAAACCAAGTTTCTACTTAATTAATGACGTCATCATAAGTCATCCGATCAGAAGACCTCACGATATAAGGAAATGACTCTCCGAAAATCCGTGCAAAGAAATGGGTATTTTCAGATAAACCTCATCCTCAGATTTCGCGTACAATGGTCATTACTTCACGACGCACACACACACACACACACTCACATACATTAATGTAACCTGACACTACATATTGCTGGTGTGACTTGCGATATAATTTACACTCTACCCCGGTCCCATTTAAAAATAACATGTGACATCCTCGAGTGTCGCCCCAGTGACGCCATGATACTGGACTTCAGATATGGGTGGGCCAACGGTGGAAATCCAGCCACGCCCACTTGGCAAAACCACAGAATAGGGAAAAATTCAGAATGAGAAAAATTTAGCTCATTCTTGGAAACTTTTGGCAGCATTGTAACCGAACAGCTCTAACATTGTAACCAAACAGCCATAACCCATTAATGAATGAGCGAAGCGTTTCACAAGACGTTTTCGGAGCGTGTCACAACTCAGAAAATGTTGTCAGAGATGAGATATCAGAAAAATTATGGTGATATGGTAACAGTGATGTTTTCAGTCATGCGGTATATCTCCAGTAGTTCAATTTATGCGATACCTGCAGCAGATCGTGAACTGTGTGCTTCAAAGATTAAGAAATAAAGGATTGAGAAAGTAAAAAATCACACTTTAGTCACGTAAAATGAATGAATGTCTCAATCTCAGTAATTTGATGCCAAAATACGACCTATTTTAGTATAGCCACGTTCTTCAGATTTTCACACGAAATTGGGACAAATTTAAGAAATCAAGTGGCACAAGGAAATTATGTGAGGGCTAGTGTTTCTGAAGAGAGATGGAATGAGAGTGAAGAGTTTGGGTTTAAGAAACGCTAGTTGAGCGACCTCAAACCACATTATAAATAAACGCAACAGCAGCAGCACGGACACGTATTCTGTGTAAATGAGCGTTGAGTTATGTACCATCTTCCCGTTATGGAATAATTGGGGCGCGCGTCACCGTCGCGCGCGTCATAGTTGTGTGCTCTCTACATCATAAAATTCCAAAAAATGTCCTCATTTTCGGTCAAAGCTCTTTAGTTTTTCGCCCGTTGGTTGCATTTCTAGGCAAGTCCCGCATCTCCAATCAATTGATTCTGGTAGCCCTTCTTTTGTTTCGAAGACACTATCTCGTCTCCAACATTGTTTTTGATACGAATTCAAAGTTTCGTTGAATTTGGTTGCTTATAACGCAATATATAGGTATTACTTTAATTGAGTATGGACGCAGATATTTCCACTTACAGAAGATGCAAGGTTAACATGATAGTGCTGTTATTTGTCGAGGAGTGGTGTCATGTCTGGAGTTAAAGTGGTGTCACTGTCGTATCCTGTGAAATTTGCGGTACATCAGGAGTAAAGGTGGTGTCAGTTATGAATGTTTGTGGTGTGAGTGGAACGTTAAAAGAAGTGGGTGGTATCATTGTGTTTATAGTCAATATGAAAAGGTGTAAAAGTGGTGTCGGTAGTATCAATCTTCAAAGGGACGGAAATGGTGTCAGTTGTAATGTGGTGTTATGTCATCAGGGCTGTCAGTGGTACACAGGAGTGAAGTGGTGTCAGTGATTTGTTAGGAGTGTTGGTGATGTCAAAACGTCAAAAAGGAGTGGTGTCAGTGTTTTGGCTTTTAGCTAGAGCACAAGAGGCATGAGGGGTAGAAGTGGTGTCAATCTTTAGATCAGAGTGAATGTGGTATCGGGGATTTGTCAGGAATGAAGTGGTGTTAGTATTTCGTCATGGGTCAGGCACTGTCCGGTAAAATCGTCAAAGTGGTGTATTTCTTCGGTGAAAAATGAGGGCGATGTCATGTCCGGTGAAAACTACGTGGCTGTACGCTGTACATTAATTGTTGTAGTAGTGAAAACTAGCAGGACTCAGGAAAACACACTGTTTATAATTGCAATGGTGGAAATGACTGAAACAAAATGGAATTTCCCAGTTTGAAGATAGGTTTAACACTTCGCAGTGAAAGCAACCGGATGGGATTCTTTTCAGGAGGCAATATCGTACAGTATCACAACTTAAACGCTAGAAAACAATTAAAAGGAGCCGTTTTGAGGCAGCTCTTGCAAATTTTATTCAATCATATTATGGGCTAATGAACGCCCTGTGGCATCTGTAACGCATGTATTCATCCTTCGGGTTAGAAACATTCACTTTAACATTTGATAAATGTTTAATAATAGATAACTGTTTCTTCTCACTGATTAAGTGTCAACAACCTATTTCAGATCGCTCAAAACGCACAGATGCCGTAGACAAACAACCAAATCCAATTTGACATTGGAAAAATTACAAGATAGTAAAAATAGGACAAATAAATTAAACTAAAGTCTGTTATTCAGTCTTATCTATGGAGATATGATACACAAAACAAGACAAAATTGCCACATGTACATTAAGTGATCCTAAATCCATCGGATCAATCTCCCTTTTCCAATCTTTTTCCGTTGCCTGTGACCAATTTGAAAGTCGCGTATCATACTATAGTGACTGTGTGTCACACAAAGGAGTATGAAGTATCAGTCTAGTGACACATAAGGGAGAATGACGTATTTTGGAGGCTGATCTGGTTGTTGCTCTGATTGCACGGGAATAGAATCTGTCCAAGAGTACGTTGTGTCCTTGTATTGAACCCCATTCACAGTTGAAGTGAGTGGACTCACATCTTCGGTCACGTGACCATTCGACGGCTGAAAATATGCCCATTGTAAATCGTGAAACTGGGTGTGTGTCTGTTTAAGAGTGTCTGTATGAGAGTGTGCGTATGTGGTGTATGTGTGTGTATTATGTGAGTGTGTGCGTGTGTGTCTGTGTGCGACAAAGTGTTCTGTATTTGTGTGTGTGTGTGTGTGTAAGCTTCACATCTTCGGCATGTTTTTGAGGATAGTGAAACTATCATAACGGTGTTTGAATAATGCAAGAGAATGGGTGACATCCATTCTTATAAACACGTCAATGTACTTTGAATAATCAGCACAGTATACATCCATTGTTGTAACTTGTATGTTTGCTGTGTGTGTACTAAGCAAACATCATTTGCATAGTACACATTTGCATAGAACACACAATAACATTTTTCCCAAATCTACAGTTTCCATTATATACACCACGCACACCTCATACACACTTCGTACAGCTGTTTAGTACACTGCCCCTGTTTAGTACACTGCCGTGTATACTTTACACTGTTATATACAACATTACACTGTAAATTGTGTGAGCGCTATCTGCAGTCTATACCATGTGCACTGTGCAGTGCATCTCCGAACTCTGGTTATCAGACATCAGTTATTACATCAAGAGATACGGAGACTACAATTACCGCAGTGATTGAGTCTCTAGAATCCGTATCATAAGACGGCGTCTCTGATCTTGGTCCCATATCTCGTATCGGTGTACTTTCTCTCGATACTCGTAACTTTTTACTCGGCCCTCTAAAACCATTTGCTATGTCTGGCTGAAAGAATGAAGAGGATGTAAGGGTAAATCCCGGGATGTGGACCGATGTCACGAGTTGAATTTGGAGAAGTTACTCACTCTAGCTCCGATGACCAGCTTTTTCCACTTCTTAACGAGAGCCCGTGCTTTGTTTGCAAGTTCGGGTTCGGTGGTATTCTTACGTATCAAGTTGACAAACTTTCCTAGCCTTGTTCTCTGAAATAAGTTCATTTATGCACAAATCAGTAGTCAAAATCATCGCTGATCCTCACTGTGAATTGTTCTTATTCCTTCTAATATGATCCTGGCACCTAACTGAAGTAAAATGTGACTCGATTGAAAGTTTGGGGTCTTCGTACCTCTAATTCTTCAGTGGTGATGTCAAGACTGTACAATTGTGTTATGATCTCCAAGACTATAGCGTTCTCCAATACCTGAAACAGTTATATCTCGGTACAGATCTATCGGCACATGATCCTGCAGGAAGGCAAACTAAGGGCAATAATGAAGGAATCAACACAACAGAAATTTATCAAACTGTCAAATCATCAAAAGGACTTACTTTCCCTTCAGAATCGATGGCGTTGCATAGTTTGGTCTTAATGATGTCCAAAGTGACTGTCATAACCCCATTGATGACAGAAGGTCATCCTACAAAACAGATCGCATTGACCCTGGACTGACATAACGCTGCGAGTCGAGAGACAATCGTTATATGCTGAGCAGTTTCTCGCAGCTAAGTAATGAATGCTTTTGATTGGCTGCAAGCGCTCCCCTCTATCCAGTGCCGAAAACTTTTGACCGAAGAATCAGCTGCGTACAAGTTTGAAAACAACGCGCGCATATGCGCACAACACGAGTTGCCTGGTTATGAGCGCACTGCTTCGAGCTGATATATTGCTCACATGCTTAGGCGCCCGCGCCGATGCGGTTGTAAACCCCCAGATGCAGCCCTATCAGCTTGTGCACACGTCGCGCGCGCGGCCCTAGTCTGCATATATCTGTGAACTGAAGACAAATAAAGTCATAAATTTTATAATTATATTAGCCATGGCCTTGTCAGATGTCATGTTATAATACCTGACCTGTTTAATTTCTCGCGCGCGCGAGAAACTGAGGTCAGATAAAATCTGACAACCATGGCCAACGTTGCGTGACCAGTAACCGGTCACGCAACGCGAACGTGACCACTGACCGGCGGGATCTTCACTCATGAAGAACTGATCAAGCAAGTACACCCTATATCTACAGTGAAATACTAAAAAAATACTTAACAAAGAAGCGCTTCCTGGCTTCCAGTTCCAATGGCCCCATGTCGCGAGGAGGACTGCCCATGCCAAATTGAAATACTGAATGTTTTCGTCACGTCTGCAGAACTCATTGATATGATATTCATATAGCATTAGTACGGCATTAAATAACGTCTCCATGCTCCAGTCTCACAGTTTGAAAATAATTCAAAAAATAGTAAACTTGAACTTCAAGTTGAAGAATGAAGAACATTCAATCTACAGATGGGCCACGAACTGAAAATGAAACTGAAAGAGGGTACTACTGCTAGTGCTATATACTGAGCACTTCACGCCACACTTTGAACTATACAATTACAATCTCTGAATATCGATACGAACCAAAGCAAAACTAGAAAATGTTGCAATGATTTTACAATTTTTTATCGTTTCTGAAAGCATGAACAACTGTGTGTGACTGGTTTATATAAAAATTTGGTTAAAAACAATGTTCGGAACAACAACAGCTTGATAACATTTGAAGATGAAAGGAATGTTCCTTTACTTCGCCAGGTCTTGAATGGAGTAGGCCTCAACCGGGGGACAGGTACAGAAAACATTCTGATCTCCGTACGCATCGTCAACACGGGCTGATGCTGGCCATGTCTTCTTGTCTGATGTCAGCCACGGCTGAGAGGGAGAGAAGAGTGTATGCGGCGGACTAACACAATTATGGAACACTATGGGGGCACATTAGGGGCATATTCACGTGGCATAAGGCACGACTCACGAGGTACTGATATGATCATAAAATCAAAAACAATGTACCGCATTTTCCAATCCCCCAACGAGGATAATCAATTTCGCAACAACACGGAACTGGTTGTCTTCTTGGAACTCACTAGTGGAAATGCTGCCTGTTGTCGAGAGTACGGTCTGTCCCACTCGTTAGCTGTCACTGTTGCCAACGTGTGAGGGGCTCGCTTCACGACGTTGTTATGGGGATCAACCTTTCCGTCTTGGATATCCTGTATCTCTCGTCTAATTGCTGTCAGATGGAGAATCGTAAATCCTAAATTTCACATTGTCACAAACACATCCAAAATGGAACAAATACGACCACGATTTGCAATATTTCTGAGATAAGCATGGATCGTGGAATATACGTACAGATAAGAGCATCAATGTATCTGTCCATCTCTGCCTTGTCCTCACTCTCAGTCGGTTCAATCATCATAGTGTTACCCACTGGCCAACTTGCTGTAGGAGCATGGAAACCTGGAGGAATGAGGATTAGGTAAGCTGAGGATCGGAATTGCAATTGCTTTTCAGGGCTCCTGTTTAGAACTGGTCTTCTGAATTTTAGTGCTATCATAGTGAGTAATCTTAACCCAAGAATAAAACAATGTGATCGACCACGATTATAACACGAACCGTAGTCCTGAAGTCGCTTAGCAATGTCCATTACTCCGACTTGGCTTGCTCCGGGGAAGCTCCTGGCGTCCAGAATAAACTCATGAGCAACATATCCTGACTCGTTGGTGAACAGAGTGTTGTAGTGACCCTCTAGCCGCTTAGCCATGTAGTTTGCATTCAGGATCGATACCTGACAGGGTCAGCATTATTGAGTGCCGAATTTATCTAGTTTGATCTATCACGAGAGATGACGGAACTCCGCTATGTGAGCCGGGAAACTCTGTCCTTGCTCAATGCAACAGTTGCAACTCCAGCAACACTAGCATGATTACTCACTACTCAGTACTCACTTCAGATGCGCTGCGTAGCGCATGAGGCCCCATGAGTTTGATATAAGCCCAGGAAATGGGAAGGATGAGGGCAGAACCGTATGGGGCAGCAGAGATCTGGCCAAATGGACGACATCCAGGGGCTGTTGTCTCTATTGGGGGCAGTACCGCATGGCCAGGTAAGAAGGGGGCGAGGTGTGACTTCCTGGGAGAGAAGAGGGAGAGATGGACTCAATATTCAGATGCACAGTTACGAATGTATGACACATGATCGTGGGAAAACATGACTCACACTCCAATGGGGCCGACACCAGGGCCGCCCCCGCCATGGGGAATACAGAATGTCTTGTGTAGGTTGAGGTGGGAAACATCAGCTCCATAATGCCCTGGTTTACACAGACCAACCTGTGGAATGTTGTCAGTGTAAAAACAGACTGCTCTCTGTTACTGGGTAACATTGTCATGTTACTTGTCTTAAATCTAATAATACCTGAGCGTTCATGTTTGCACCATCCAGATAAACCTGGCCTCCGTGACTATGTATCAGATCACACAACTCGCTGAGAGATGTTAGGAATTGGGATGAACGAGAAAAAATTTCAATGCTCCATCGTGATTCGAAACAAAGCATTCATTTCAGTCTTCTTAATTACCTGACTCCATTTTCGAAGACACCGTATGTTGAAGGATAAGTTATCATGATGCAACTCAAGTCTTTCGAATACTTGTCACACTGCAATGCAATGATATAAATTTGATATGATAATGATAATAAAGGCAGTGACGTCTCGATCATTCAGCCTGCATGCATTCGTTGTAAGTAGCTGAGACGTACGTACGTGCAACGCAAGCAACGCGCCGCGCGCGCATTACCGCTAAATGTGTTAACGATTTTGCAACCTCCAAGTTTTTGTCGAAGCGCGTTCCGCTGAGAATCGCAAAGATGCGCGGATTCGTCCCGTACTGGGACGGGTAGCACATAAGAGGTATTTGATTGCACTATGCTGTTTCTGCTACGTTCATATGAATCAATAGGATAGGTTTTACCTTCGCCCTAACATCATTCATGTCAATGGTACCGTCAGGATTCGTCTTGGTGGTAATGACGGTCAGTCCAGCCATTTGGGCGCTCGCAGGGTTTGTCCCATGGGCACTCACTGGAACCTAAGTGAAAAACTTATTAGTTTCCGTCCAAATTCCACGATCCATACTGTGACAAAACAGTTTCTTCCGCATAGGAACTGATAGTATCTTGTAAATCACGAATTGTGTCTAACTTACCAAGCAGATATTTCTGTGGCCCTCGCCAATGTCGTGTTGGTAAGCCCTGATTGCGAGTAACCCTGCATATTCCCCCTGTGCTCCACTATTAGGCTGGAATGTGACTGCGTCGTATCCCGTTATTTCACACAGATCATCATGCAGTTCCTGCAGAGAGGGGGAAACTGACAGCAACATGACAACACTACAACTGACAACAGCCTGTCAACAGTCAACACGTATTGACAGAAAGCATTGACAACCGACTGACAACACGCGTTCGCAACAGACTGACAACACTGACAACATCATAGGAATGTATCGCACATTGCTGAGTGTTAGCAGTAGTGGACAAGCGCTCTCTTAATATGAGAGGTGTTGTTGCCAACGCATTTCTCTGAATGTATTTCAACAAGCAGCTCGTGTAAGTAAGTCGCATGATTCTATACTATATCAGGACATGTTACATCGACTGCAGACAATACCACATTCTCAACTACAGGTCAGAAAATATAGAACAACACATTTGACTATTACACCCCCAAATTCACATTATGGTTATTTTCAACAGCTCTTGAGGAATAAAACGCAGAGTATAATTTGTGCTGAACTTGGATCTAAATTGATCTGTATTGGATGACAGTTACTGCAACATCAAATTGATCTGTATGGAACACAACGTTCAACCCAAACCTTGATCATTTCAAAGTAGCCCTGTGTCTGATAAGCTGGAGCAAAGGGGTGGATATTGGCAAAGTCGGGGCGAGACACCGGGAGCAGCTCTGATGTTGCGTTTAACTTCATGGTACAACTACCCAGCGGGATCATGCTCGTCACAAGCGACACATCCTTCCGTTCCAACTGTCTGATGTATCTGTAGAGAGAGGAGAAGTGCTTAGGGAGGGGAATAAAGGGGAGGGGGTTAGGGGGAGGTATGGAGGGGGAGCTGTTTTTAGAGGGGAGATGAATGGGATCAAAGGATCGGGGAGATAAACTTAGGCTCGCGATGATAGATTGTTAGAGAATGTAGGGGTTATAAGTAAACGATACATGTAAATTGTACAGTAAACTATGTATTATTTCACGGTGAGAGTGACTCCTCTTACAGCGATGCTCCGCAATTACAGTTCGCATCATACATACACACAAATTACAAATACGCGGCATGCAAACACAAAGCATCAATGTACCGGAAATAGTTGGAATTGAGCCAATAATTTGTACTTGTTATTCAACGTTATTGACGGGTTACAATTCACATTTCACGTTCAGCTACATTGCTGGACACTCGTCAGTAGCAGCAGTGTCTAAAAAACTCAACATATCTCTGGCAAGTTTCAGTGAACCTATACAATGTTCATTGTGCAATGTTCATTGTACACGGATATGTATAGTATTCAAGTTATATTGTATTTTAGAGCAGATGTACTCAATACAATGCACTACACCTGTCTACATTGCTCACTGTTCTTTGTATGATACAATGCACACACAGCAACAGCTTTACCCTCTGACCTCCCTCACTTGTTTGTTTTACACCTCTCTCTGTGCTTTGTGTGTGCGTGCGTGTGTGTGTGTGTGTGTG
>CAMPET010000266.1:0-24748 GCA_946803715.1 Beroe ovata
CACTGTCTACAATGTTCAATCATCTGAAGCATGTTGGAACCGTGCAAGCACGGAATGAAGCACCCACCTCACTGGCTGTTGACACACATCATAGCATACCTCACCCCACCAACCATGGTGCAGTTTTAAATAACACAAATAACCCCAGGTCCTATGATTCACCCTCAATTATCGTTTCTTAAAAGATGCAGAACCCTCAAGAGACCACCTCAGGTTTTCCGTATAAGGACTTCAAGATTGACCCCACTGAAGTCTCTCATAGATGCTGCTCAAATAGCAGAAACAAGAATTCTAGAGAATGCAATTATCTCAAAACAAAGAGAAATCCGTCAGTTGAAGAAATGTGTGACCAATTCAGTTGAAGGAAGTCTTTTGGACCTCAATGAAAGGGTGATCAGTAATGTTAGACGAGCTTTAGACAAGAAATTCAATTGGTTGAGTAAGCAAGATGAAACTCTTTGGAAAGACTGGCCTCAAAAATCCACTCAAGTCAATACTTTATCTAGAGAAAAAAATTTTCAAGGACAGGCCTCAGTTAAAAGAAGTAGGAACTCCATCAAGAGGAAGAAACGGGCTCTCAACAGGATTAAAAAACAAGCTTCTCTTGCTATTGAAAGCGGGTCAGTTGTCAATCTCACCAATGTTCATATTCCCCCAGAAGCCATTGTTGTCTTAGCAAAGAGAATCGGCTTCATTCCAACTGCATCCCATAATCACCTACAAACCAAATTAGATGCAAATGCTACCATGGCTAAATTATGCAGAAAAACTAGGAAGTTAATGAAATCCTTTGATCCAGAGATCTCAACCTCTCTTGAGCCGATTGATGAAAATGACGACCAAGTAGAACTTCCTGCTTGCCTCAGAAGAACATTTTCCTCTCCTGCTGGTAGCAGTGATGACCCATTGGTGGATGGGGTTTGTGAGGATGTTTTATCTTTTGTAGAGAATCTCAATCCTGTTACAACTAGATCTAATCTCAGTAAAATGGAGAAAGCAGGATTGGACTGGTTGGTACTTGAAGCTAAAAAAGGAGAACTTCAATTTGTTAAGGCTGATAAAGGAGGAGCCATATGTATTATTGATAGAGCTGTGATGAGAGATCTAGAGTTGGTTAAGTTGCATGACACTAATCAGTTCACCTGTCTTGGTGAAAATGACCCTATTCCTGAGGTATTCAATACCTTACTTAACCTATGGAGGATGGGAGAAGATGTGGAACATGTCAGTAGAGAGGAGTCATATAATGTTGTTGGTCTTTGTGATACTGGAAGACCCAGTACACTGAGTGTGTTCAAGCCAGGTTTACCTTACTACTATGGTCTGCTGAAGATACACAAACTCAACCCACAAGATTTATTACCTGGTACACCTATCCCTCTTAGACTGGTCAATGACCTCAGTCAATCACCCACTGTTAGATCAGATAAGTTTCTCAACTACAAATTTCTTCAACCTCTGCAAGAAGAGTTTTGCAAGGATCTAGTTCAGGACTCAACTGATGCACTCAGATGGTTGGAGGGTGTTGCAGCTTCTTCATCAGAAGGTATAAGTGGGTTCTCATGGGATTTCTCGTCATTGTATGATAACCTAACTCCAGGATTTGTAGTGGAAGCTCTTACTTTTGCTATGTCTGAACTTAGACCACATTGGTCGGATGACTTTGTTGAATGGTTGACAAACTTAATCTCATTAAGCTTGGGGTCATGTTTCGGTAAGTATGGAAAGAACTGGTACCTCAACAAATCAGGAATAGCCACCGGAGGCTCCCTGTCTGTGAGTCTGGCCAATATAGCTGTTTTCTACGCCTTGAGATGCAGTATATTTGATTCAGAAAACAAGCCTAAAGAACTTCTGTGCATGAGAAGGTTTGTTGATGACTTGACGGGACTTTGGACTGGTTCTAAAGAAGAATTTGAGGTATGGTCAGACTCAGTGAATAGCAATCTTCATAATCTTGGGCTATCTATCAAAGATAACGAGAGCGATCCGTGGGACTTCAATGAAACGGGATCTTACACATCATTCCTTGATATTCGTTATATGTTTAGTGATACTGGTGTACTTTCAACTGACATCAATATCAAGGACACAGATGCGAGAGTATATCTAAACTTCACAAGTTATCACCCNACAAGGAAAATGTAAATATATCCAGTGCTGAATAAAACTTGAATAAAAAATGTTCAATTTGAAGATAGAATTATATTCAAACGAATTTTGAGCGCGCGCCGGCGCCTTCCATCAATATGTACCGCCGAACCGCGCGAAGAAACCATGCGCGCTGAAAAGCCATGGGTAAACTAATTGGCCGTCTACTATAAATGTCGTATGATGGCAGGATGCGATCTGGCATAATGCAATGCGCGCGGATTGTTCACATGCTTGATGCTTGTCGCAAGCAAAGCGCAAAGCCGATTTACTGCTTAAGGCTATAATTGCTGTTTTTAGGCTATAATTGCTTTTTGTTTGCTATAATTGCTGTTTGAAAATAAGTTCGCGCGCCGCGCGATCAGCGCGAAGCTTGTCTGGCGATGCTAGACCGCTGATAATAAGCTTGAGCCGCGCGCGCGCAAAACGAAATTCTCGACAGGGGCTATATCATATATCATCGATCGACATGGACAACGCGAAGCGAAATTCTTGACAGGGCTGCAGGTACGGTGTTCCTCAAGGTCCCTTAGCAAAAATATATCNGCCTTCATGTTTCGGCCTTCGATGAAGGCGCGCGGCGCGCGCCGCGCGCGAGAAACTGAGGTCAGATAAAATCTGACAAATTCATGCTGCACTGGGCCACTGGAGTCATGTCAATATGTCATTGCACCAAGTTAAGCACGGCTTTGTCGATCGATGATAGGCCCTGTCGAGAATTTCGTTTGGCGCGCGCGCGGCTCAAACTTATTCTTTGTCGATCGATGATAGACACTGTCGAGAACTTCGTTGCGCGCGCGCGCAAACTTATTCTCAGACTTGTCTGGCGATACTAGACCGCTGATGCAAGCCGCGAAGCGGCTTGCGTCTGAGAATAAGTTTAAGCCGCGCGCGCGCAAAAACGAAATTCTCGACCGCGACAGGGGCTATCATCGATCGACAATCTCAGACGGGCCTCATTTATATTCTCAGACAGACCTTGCTAGGCTGACGCAAGCCGCTTCGCGGCTTGCATCAGTGGTCTAGCATCGCCAGACAAAGCACGGCCCGGCCGTGTGACAACAGACAAGGTCTATTCTTGGTATTTTAAATTTATATGTTCCTAATTCATCTTTAATCTCATCATTTTCATCTCATATCATTTTCATCTCATATCACTTTCATCATCATATCATTTTCATCTAATCTCAGAAGCGAGGGCCACACTTTGTGGAGATCCTAAAGAAGAGACTGATGTCTTGAAACTGTCAGTAGATTTGTGGTGAAAAAGTGTGTGGGTTTGATTCAATTGACTTTGTATCACTGCTTACAATGTTCAATCATCTGAAGCGCGTCATTCTATTCTATCATTTTAAATTTCTTAACTCTATCAATTTGGTTTGATATATGCAAAAGTCAGATATTTATTCAATTCATTTTCATTATCATTATCATTTTCAATTATGATCAATGAGTAATACTACTTGGTTTTCATTCAGCTCATCTCAAAGATCCCTATTTTTTCATATCGTATTATTCATTTCTTACCTTAACTTATGACTCATATATAGTGTTGGTGAATATCCCAACATCTTGATCAATTTGACGATTTGTTATCCAGTTTGTTAAATCAGAAAATCAGAACATTAATTGACTGATAATAGAAGGTCTTGGCTTATTTTATACAGTTGTGCATAACTCTGGTCTCAAATTTCATGGCTTGTGTCATTGTTTGTAGCTACTATTCTTATCTCCAACCTGTGGAATGTAATCCCCAGACTTGATAGCAGATTCCACATCACCACTTTCACCATAACATCACTTTCCCCTTGACAGCACCTTTTCCTTAACAGCAGTTTACCTTAGCAGGAATTATTATTTGCTATTTTGACACTGTCCTAACTAACCAAAATAAAGTAGTTGTTTTTCAATTTTGAAAGTTAATGCTTTCAGTTTGTCTCCTCTAATCCCCCTGTCTCTCTAAACTGTGAATTTCAGAATTCCTTGTAGTTGTAAGCTGTGATAGGCACAGTGGGCCAAAACCCCTCCATTCTCTAATGCCACCTGCTGTTGTTTTGATCCATATCACAGTTGACAAAAGAGGGCATCATGTCTGTAAAGTAAACGCTGATGATTCACAGTTTAGATTCCTCCTCCTTATGTGTCAATCCTTGGATTAGGAAATCAACCTCTATTCTTTAGTGTTTGGCAGCACTTTCCCTTTTGCATCTCTTATACCTTGACATCACCAAGAAAGTAGGAAAATCTACTTCAATCTCAGCATACCTGTATGTCCTATAGAAAAGCATGTTTGAATTAATAAATAGATCTTGTTCCCCAATTTCTTTCTGAAGTACAGTGTATACTTTTGTGAGGAGATTTTCATGATAATTTACGCTTAAATAAAGTTTATGGATATGAAGCATGATAATAAATTCATTTTATTATGCATGCACTCACAAATTTTCATTGAAACTTGCTTTTTTGACTTAATTGACTTAATTTTCAAGGATGAGCTCTATTGGTTCTGGATATGACTTGTCTCCTGGTCAGTTTTCCCCTGATGGGCGTGTATTCCAAGTAGAGTATGCAGTCAAAGCTGTTGAAAATAGTGGTTCAGTGATTGCACTGCGTGGTAAAGATGGGGTTGTCTTTGGAGTAGAAAAGATCATCACATCAAAGCTTTATGAAGAGGGCTCTAATAGAAGGGTGCACAGCATTGACACACATATAGGAGCTGCAGTGGCCGGGCTTTTATCAGATGCCAGACATGTAGTTAATCGAGCGCGAGCTGAAGCTGCAGATTACAGAAATTCTTATCAAGTCCCAATTCCACTGAAGACTTTGACAAAGCGTCTGGGAAAATACATTCACTACTTCACTGTTTATGGCCACCTAAGGCCATTTGGAGTCAGGTAATGACCTTAAATTTTTATGTGTGTTCCAATTACTAGTGAATTAACTCTACAACTGTGGTCATTTCGTGGCAAGAGATTTCATGATTGATAAGATTTCTCTTGTTTTTAGCTTATGAAACCAATTCCTTATTTCAGTATTTTGATGGGAACCTGGGACGAAGTTGATGGCCCAAAGCTCATGGAGATTGACCCTTCTGGAACAGTGAGAGGCTATTATGGTTGTGCTGTCGGCAAAGGGAAACAAAATGCAAAGACAGAAGTGGAGAAGCTGGACCTTTCCAGTCTGTCTTGCAGAGATCTAGTCAAGGAAGTGGCTAAGGTGATATACAATGTCCACGATGAAGTGAAGGATAAGCACTTTGAGCTAGAACTCAGTTGGATTGGTAAGGAAACGGGCGGATCTCATCAGCTGGTACCACAAGATCTCTATGAGGAAGCTAAGAAGTATGCAGAAGAATCTCTTGTTGATTCAGATGATGATGACGGCGATATGTAGTGTTGCTCTATAGTCTATTTGTTAAGTTTTATTGATGTTAGACGATTCGAATGATAACTTCTTTCATATCATTCTTAAACTTAGTCTAATGACAGCACGTAAATGAAAGTACTTTGTCTTGAAATCCGACCCTTTCAAAGCAATCATGTCCCTGATGCTTTTAACAATTACTGATCAGCAGACCGATAGCGGTTTCAAGTTACAAACCTTATACAAATTCCCTTCTTTCAACTGATCTCCTGCTATTATGTTCTCATGCTGTTTGATACATTGTACTTTCCATACTGCTGTGTTTCAATGCTTCTGAGCCATGTTTGCAAAATAAATTTTCGTCCGACCTATATGAGAAGATTATGGGAGTTTTCTTACTTTCCAATTTTGATTTGATCAAATGGATTATTTCTTAGGGTCTGGTATGAACTAACATCTGAATATGATCATCAAAGAATTGTGAGTATCTCTGTTTATCATTAACGATAATTTTACCCTCATCATGATCAATTTTCAATACATTGCAGAATCCCCTATTACACAATAGTTTCACACATAGTATTAAAGGTTAGAGCTACAGAAGGTCCTAAAAGTGGACGTCCGCTTTTGAGTATCGTCCCATGCCCTCTCTTTAGTATCCCTGTCACTTCACACACTCCTATACAGTCCTTTACACACATGATACCCTCCTCAGCCAAGTAGTGTTGCCCCTCTCTGTCGAGAAATACCAAATCGGACAGCTGTATGTCGTCGCTGAGGCAAGCAAGGCGGAAACAGGAGGGGGAGACGGAGTTGAGGTGCTCAAGAACGAACCTTTCACTGATCACAAGGAATTCGGTAGCGGCCAGTACACCTACAAAATATACCATCTGGAACAGTAAGTTGCATGTCTGCGTGTGGGATTTTTTCCTTTCTTTGGTTTGATTGGCACTTGTACACTGTACCAGCCTGTGTACAATGTGCACTAGCTGCTGCTAACTGTATACAGATCTCACTATTCGCAACATTCTCCTCGTTAATGTATCATTCCTTCTCCCCACTATATAGATTGTAGAGTAACTAGTTACTGGCATCTATTAATGAACATCATGTATGTCATTGTGTGAGTGTTCAGTGTCACATCGCATCAGCGAGTCCCTGGCCACGCCCACTCTATGTCCAATCTATACATAGCAGTGCGCATAAAACCACGACACCACATCATTCATCTAACCGTGGTATAACGTACACACACTCACAGATACACACCAATATACTCACACGCGAAAATATACACATACGAACACACGCTTTTCATTAGCTTTAGTCGGTACATGCAGATACCTGCATTCAAATTACTGCAAACAGAGCCTTTGATGTTAGCACCTCTTGTCCTTTTAGCCTGCCATTGCACCATCATACTCAAGTCTGAAATCAGTGACGTCTGACGATGGCAGTCTCCAAGATGCCCGACATGGTCTATAGACCACTCAATGAGTGCATGCAAATAATGTGTGGCACTCATTGTTTGCATTGCCGCTATATGGGGTGCACTTTATCAAAGTCACTCTTAACTATTTTGTGACGTGCGATTATGACGTACTAAGTGCTTTGTTTGATGGTTGCAACATTGGTGTGCACTGTGCGCGTTATCCCTGACCGTATCTAGGACCTAGGTAACTACTCAATTCTCGTTATTGCTCACTCCTATTGCTAACCGGATTTCTGCTCAGGAAAGTGCCTGCTTGGATAAAGGCGATTGCTCCCACTGGATCACTCCATCTGCATGAGGAGGCTTGGAACGCGTACCCGTACTGCAAAACTGTCCTCACCAACCCTGACTACATGAAGGTGTGCGTGTGTGTGTGTGTGTGTGTGTGTGTTTCATTCAATTCTCTGCTTTCCATAGGATTATTTCAAGCTATCTATAACGACGTGGCACAAGCCTGGTAACAAAGACCTGCCCAATGTTCACAACCTGAGTGGGAAACAGCTAGATGCGCGAGAAATAGTGCCTATCGACATTGCCAACGACTATGTCAAATCATCAGTATGTACTATGTAGCTACCGACTATTCTTTTAGTACACGAACAAGTTGTGATATAACATCTAATATCACATCTGTGCCAGGACTACAAGAAGGAATATGATCCCCTTCTTCACGGTCTCTTTGCTGGCAAGGATGCCGATGGGAAAACCTGGATCGACAAGGTTTGTGTACAATAAATGAGGTGACACGTGGGACACGTATATCAAACTGACCTAACACTTAGACAGTTACAAATACTTGAGTATGCTGATTATTGTACCGGTTATATTAGGGTCAAGTATTTGTCCTAGTCCGGTTCAGACCCAAAGGTTCTCCCTATTCAGTACTAGGCCATGATCTCATTGAAATGAATGTAAGAGAACAGTTGTGGTTATAAATGTATCCAGAGCTCCGGAACTGTCATTATCAATAGTGCATTACTGTGTCGATACTAGACTGTCGTAGGAATGCTTGGGAGGGAATGCGCTGACACCAGTACGTCAGAACAGTCTTCTGTGACGATGGGGGTCCGCATTCGTCACAACTTGCTGACACCACTGCATAACTCTGACGTAGGAATGCTTGCGATGGAATGTGCTGACACCAGTACGTCAGAACATTCCTCTATGGCGATTGGGCTACTCATTCGTCACAACTTGCTGACACCACTACATAACTGTGACGTATGAATGCTTGCGATGGAATGCGTTGACGCCACTACGTCAGAACAGTCCTCTGTGACGATTGGGGTACTCATTCGTCACAACTAGCTGACACCACTGTGGCAAAGGAATGCTGAAATGGAATTTACTGTCATCACTGTACCGAAAAGTTATCTGTCTGAAAGTTTTTTCGCTTCAGTCTGCAGGATATTTCAATTCCTCGAATTGTGAGTTGATTATTGTATTTAGTGTTGTATTCGGGGTTATTATCAACAAAATCAGTACACAGTATTTACCGTACATGATAGCTGGTAGATTAATAAGATAATACACCCAATTCATCAGTCTTATCAACGCTGAATTTATCTCGATAAATTCAAGATAACAGTATACATTATATGGTTGACGTTTAGAATGAGCAATATAATAATAGTAACTCCTGAAAATATCCACAATACATATCTTCTGTACCATGGTAATAGCACCAGTTAACCACGCATCTGGAATATTCATTACCAGCAAGGATATTTACAACGTGGTTCAATATTGGACGAATTCTAAATTTTAGATTCTATTCTAGTTTCTTCTCCACCACCAGATACTATGTTAAAAGTCCCAGTTCAATTACCGTCACACAGAGTTTAAACATGCACGTAACGCGCATTATCGCGAAAGCTTGCAGACTTCATTTTTCACTGCACAAAGTAGAACTTAACGCTAGCGCGCGCCGCGACGCTCTCTCCGGTCAATCAATCGCACGCCCTATAGATCGATCGATTTATCTGGCGCAGTTCTATCATGCCATCGTCGATTTGGGTCGGTGCTCTGACTATAATCGTTTTGCTGCCATTTAACTATGTACGACTGGACAACGCAGTTTGAAAAATGTACACTAAATAGTGTGCTTGTGGCTCGTTGCACCAACGCTGAATTACCAGGCGTGCCTAATGAGATACTAGCCCCCAAGCTGAGTAAGTGTGTAATGATGTTTACCTATTGTGAGTGAAGTGAGATCCCCGTGTTCTTTATCAGGATCATGGTGTTGACTTGTTGTTTCTCGGTATAATACTTCCATGAGGCATGATGTCATTCTTGTCAGAAACGAGTTTCAAACCTCTACAATACGCTGAACAATTCGCGTTTATAGTGCAAAAGTTGCGTCATCATCAAAGCTATTGAAATAGATCGTTACCGAGTTAATTATAACGATGTCATCGATGTACTGATGATAATCATAATACGCTTGTTCAGTCGTAAACATGCCGATATTTGCAGGCTGACCCGGTGATGACCTGTTACAAGCTCGTGGAAATCGAGTTTCGGTGGAGAGTCATTGGTGGTAAAGTGGAGAGTTTCATTGGAGATGTGAGTTCGAGAAATGGAATGTTCATGATCAAGCTGATTACCGGTTTAAACTGATGATACCAATGTATCGATACACGATGTACTGATAATATCGATATTTTACAGGCCGAGCGACGTCTCTTCACAAACATTCATCGACAAATCTACTGCACTCACGGGAAATGGGGTGATATGACCATGGAGGATATCAGGAGGATCGAGGATCAGACGAAATCCGAGCTGGACCAGGTACAAGCCTCCTTTTCTATACCCGAACTTTTTCTAAATTGTGAAAATTAGACTTGATTTTGAGTTTTAAACTCGACGTGAGTTTTTAAACACTCCTACAAACGCTAGAGTTAAATATGTCTGTTTTTGCCCCGCTAACCTACAATCCCCTCAGCAACGTACAACTGGAGCAGTGCAGGGGTCATCGGCCGAATAGGATTCTGCATGACGCCGTCACAGCTTATAATTAGGGCCGCTCCATCCATACCTCCACCTTTATAGTAAATCTTCTCTAATCCTGCAATGTCTCTTAGACACATGATACGTCGAATATAGATGCCTTGTTTTGCTTAGATTATGTATTTGTACCATAATATAATTTGTTTAAGTTGATTGGGTTTGTTCATAATCTACATAACTTGAATCTTTAGTACTTTTATATATATTGCATTGACAAAATTATCAGATTTGAGCAAAACCAGCCGGCAGTAATAGGACGTTAGCGGGTAGGGATTGTAGCATTTGTTAGATATCGTGATATATAAATATGGTTTAAAACTCTTAGTATTGAATCATGAGATAAACATGTATGACCCTTTAATCGCTGTCATTGCAGTACGCTCGCGGTCAGTCCCTTATTACGACTGTTGTTCGAATGTTATATATCCGAGGCTTTTGAATGTTGTTGAAAAATGTTAAAATGTTAAATAATCATCCTACAATATAATAACACCATTTGATCTTTTGTAACAATCGTGTCTTTGTATTGTCTCTAAATAGAATATACCAATGATAAAAAAGTGTTATAGTCTCAACCTTTCATTTTATTTTGATAGCATCGGCCGATGCACACGGGAACAATTTCTTCCCTCAAACTCTCAGCTATGATAGACTCGTGCAGCTGCTGTAAACGCGTTCACTTCCTATATGACGTCATCTAGGTCGCCTGCTCACTTGAGCTTTATACTGCTTACACTCAAGGAAGCTCTGAGCTTTTTGGAGCCACTCTCCGAAGGGTGCAAACTCTGAGAGTGGTGCCTCTGTGTCTGCCGTCAGTTTTCCCTCGCAAAACTTGTGGAGAGCACCGTATCTGTCTGCCAGGTCGAACTTTAAAGCCTCCTGGAATGTGATTTACGGTGAAATATCTTGAACTTCAAGTATCGTGTATTGACTATATTTGTCGTGTCTTATTTGTGTATTGACAGAATACTACTACTGCGCACACAATGTTCACTAATCGAAGGAAGTAAAATGTACCAAAACAAATTAAATCAGGGTATAACAATACATTTTAATTGAGACCGACCATACAATTGTTGCACCGAACAGCTAATCAATTTGTTCTGTCCTTAAATTTATCGTCGCGCGCTACGCAAACATTCTCAATCGTCTTCTTCAGTGTGCCTGAGTAGCCTTTATAATGATTATAATGACTATCTGCAGAGAGCAAAAGATGTCAGATGATCCATTACATAGCATCAATAACCTATTCATCTCTTCAAAGACAGTTCAGATACTGTGCATAGGAAATAGCTAGCAGATAGAAAATGTACAGAACTCAACCTAATTGTGCACACTGCACTAAAATATTGCAAACAATACACTGATAATAAGTAGTGCCATTGTGTAAGTGTATAACAGTTTCACTGAACTGGTTATTGTTTGTGTTTCTCCTTGAACTTGCTAGGTATTGTAATCTCCTCAGTGTGTACACTATACATCGGAACACAGAATACACTGGAACACCTATAGTGCCAGAATAATAAAGTCATAGGAATGTTCTTCCAATTTGTATTACAGCAGGCAATGTAAACAAATGTCTCCTATTCTCATGCAGTACTTCACTCAGTATGTGTAGTGTTCAACTATATACGGCACGGAACTACTCTCACGTCACAATGCATTATTAATACTGATGTACATTAATTCTCTACTCATTAAATCATTCCAATGTCGTAATAATGATATGTTCATGTACAATGTACATTTTCCAACCTTGTACAACTTGTTAGCAGTTATATGGGTTTGTAATACGTATGAGCTTAAGAGGTGAGGAACTCGCATAGTCACTATGTAACTTCACATTTTAATGGAGAAAGCGGCCTCATCATTAGAATTTCGGGATGAATACCAAATGTCATTTGATAGCGATGACCAATGATGACTGTCACGTAATTCAATAGGTAAGAGACAGTTCACTGATAATAAATATAGATACAGAGGCGAAACCTGGCTATAATCATCGTTTGAATCGATAGTTATAGCCAGATTCGTTTCAGGTCATTGTGTGAGCAGTTGCCGAGTGTCAGCGACAATAAATCGTATCGTGGTCACAGTAACCCATACACTATGCAGGTTACACTATCAGCTATATGCTATATGACAGCTATTTGACTATAGCTGTATGCGATGACAGGTAGCAAATGATGCTAATCTTTGTCACTGAAAATATACTTCGAGAATAATCCATGATACTGTAGGTGCCTGCAGCTCACTGCGTTTTGCAGTAGGGATAATCGGTGTGCGCAAAACCAATCCTACGCGGGAATCATCAGTAATCTGGTTATAACTGTACTTAGTACTGCTAGGTATGTGCAAACAATCGCTCGCTCTTTGTCACTGTGTGAGTTAGAATAAACACACAGTCTGATAACAATGTTCAATGTGGTGCAATGTACGCGTGTTAATTTGTCCAAGAGGCAGAGAGGTGTGTAAAACACTGTTTATAACAAGCGCAAAATGACTTGCGTGACACACACACAGTACACANCATACACAGAGTACACACACAGGTACACACACACAAACATACACACACACAAACATACACACACAGAGTACACACAGAGGTACACACACAGGGTCAGGTACACACACACACAGGTACACACACTCACACACTCACAGGTACCTGGAGTTTGCGGAGGCAAATTGGGCACAAGTTAGCAACTCTCCTGTCACTTTCTGCAAGGTGGTTACTCCCGTTCATCGCACAGTTGAAGTAGACGCAGTGCTTGATGCCAAACATGTGCCCGATCTCGTGTGTCATCACCTGAAACATGTGCAGAGAGTGAGACACCGAGTGTGAGACACCGAGAGAGTGAGACACATCATTTGCAGTATGAGACATCAGTGAATTGATTTGTACACCATCAATGCAGTGAGACATCACTTGAATAGTGAACTGCGTGAGACAAGATGATGCGTTGCGAATGAAGGAGTACAGTGTATGCGACGAAGGTAGTAATCATGAGCTCATGGCCTGGTATAGTGGTGTAAACACTAGTAGGTGTCCAGATGACCTGTGAAGCAAGTGTTTATACAGTACGTGAGCTGTATCAGAGGTAGAACTATATACTTATTGTGCAGGGTGTAGTGGGGTTTATCTCCAAATACCAACTGTACTGCTATAGAATGCAGTATCAGCTTCCTTGAGCTATACTTGATGAACTTTACAACTACATTTGAGAACTTATGAAGCGCACAACTGATTACTCATACTATGTACATCTCATGTTGGCTGCATGTCATGTACGTTCTATAATTGAGAGAACACTCCGATACTTGATAGTGAGAGAAACGTGGAGAATGAATACGAGAGACATGACGGGGTTGAAAATGACGGGGTTGAACAATTGACAGGATTTGCTGTATTGCCTGACAGGATGCAATTTCTCCACAAGGAGCAAATCTCGTGTCTCTGAGAACTCTCGATAATATCGAGTCGATATCTATGTTAGAAATGGCGGATCATCAACTTCTTTGATCATGACCTAGTTCATGTTTGACCTAGTTCATGGCGCGTTCCAAAGCACTCCGCCGCATTCCACTGCACATCAGTGGACCATCGGCTAACCCTGGCTCGGTGTAACTATGTACTATAACTGCCGCAATATGGAGTAGGGATCAACCCTGATCTGCAGCAGAAACATGCGCTGATCATGATAGCTGCTGCGCTAAATGGTCGATCACTACAACAGCATGGTTACTGGTAATACCAGTGGTACCTATTGTCTTTGTTCTAACCTGGCTTGACATCAAGACAAATACCATTCCTCCAAACATTATCTGTGTACCCCTTATCATTATCGTAGTATATGGCTAGCTCATCACGATAATACCAGAAGTTATAGCCCCGGTTTGGGAAATCAATGCTACCGCGGACTGGAACTGCATCACTGGGTATCCACACCATGCCATGGGCCACATAGGAGGGATCATCCTGCTTGAAGTTGTACACACGGACAGTGTTCTGTGGCGTAAGCAAAACTGTCATTCCCCCGAACAATATCATATCGCATGGCTGTCCTGAGATGTAGATATTGCAGTCGCATTGTGCGGTTGTCAAGTTGTCACGATAAACCAAGACTATATGGAGCCATCCTCTAACCAGGGTGCACTAACCAGGGTGCACTAACCAGGGCGACTAACCAGGGTGTAGCAGAATAGTGAGTAGTATGGTCGCCGAGACAGTCGGGGAGCACGGGGTTGACATCACGTGATCTGATGACAAGTGCTAAACGAGGACAAGAATTAAACAGAAAAATCACTGACTGCCAAGATGTCTTTCGAATTCAAAGTAGAGAACAGTGTTCAAGAAAGTCAGGAATGGTTGGAGGAGGACGGTACGGTATAAAATGCAGTACTATAATCCACGTTTGAATTTAAAAGTCCATGGAGTGAACTAGCCGGAGTAGAGTAGGGACACGACAAAGACGATTGAGGTACTTATGCATTCACCGCTCATTTGGACATGGCGCCCGCTGATTTCCCCAGCTTATTCTCTTCCCCTACTTATTCCCCAGCTAATTTCCATTGAGAGAATAGCCCCAGTGTCCATACTGCCTGTACTCATGAATATGAAATTGTCTGGGTGCCTGGGTCAATCAATAGAATAGTTATGGCAGACTGGCGTAGCCCTGGCCATTTCCACCTCAAACGATGAATATTTATTATCTAACCATTATATACAAGAGTGTCAAATAACCATTATCATACAACTGCTGTCTACCTTGGTTGGTGTCATGATTTAATAGAGGCACCATGAACCCCCTATTCTATAGCAATGTGAAGCTGGGAGCTGTTCAGTGCTCTTGGGCATCATGGCGCCATTTTCTGGAGGAACATGCAGGAGGCTTGACCTGGTGGAGGTCTGACAAAGTGGTGATATGGTGAGGTTGTCTACGGTCAAATGTGGTTTCAGGAGTTCAAGTGAACTCTATCCACTGGACTATTTCGATCATCTTCATCATGCTCTTGTATAGTGTGCCTGTTTTTGCCTGTTTTTGAATTTTGGCTATTTTTTCTGGATGACCACTTTTCTGAGGCGCATGTTCCAGATACCTAAATATTCAAGTGTTTCCTGAATCTAAAAAAAAATCGGTGATTGAATTTCGGTTCCAGGTTTTTGACAGAATTTAGAAGTAGTCACTTAGTCACTATATAATCAGTAAACACGTAAATTCGGAATGAGAACATTGCACTTATGGTGAAAGTCTAAAAATCGAAAATACAGCTGCACGTAAGATGCTCACCTTGCATGCTCGCCAGAGCAGTTTTGCCGTGACCACATCACAGTTGTAGTTCTCCACAATGTCTTTGTTGCCAGGTGGGGGTGGCAGGTAGAACGTATCGGTGTACCGAGCAAAACTAAACACTCCGACACCATAGGTCAAACTAGCGAGGCCTATACGATAAATTGACAAATGTCACAAATATACAAATATTGCAAAAGAGGTTATAGAAGTATCTGTGCCATTCTGTGCACTTACCAAATACAAAGTTCCAAGAATCTTTGGGGTAGAGGTCTATCATGGTCACTGCTACAGTACAGATATCATTTGGTTTTCTGGCTGAGGAATGTTAAATAAAGTGATCACTGAGCATTTATTTAGATACTGGTTGAACCTGAGTTTATAGCTAGAGTTGTTAGCTTACTCTTTTTGAGATATTCTATGATATCTGTAGCCCTCAATTGACATCGTTTTGTTTCACTATTTCTTCTACTTTTACACCCAATCTTTGAAATATTAATTGATGGTAGAACTGCCACCTGAATGAAATAGGAGTATAATAATATAGTAGGTAATGCCCTACTACCCTACCAGTGACTGTAAGGCTACCACCTATGCAGGCACGTAGCTAGACATTTTTCCGGGGGGGGGCGCTTTGACGAGCGAAGCGAGCAAGCTATGGCAGGGCCCAGGGGTATGGGGGCGCAGCCTCCATTGGGGTCCAGGGACAAAGCCCCTGGTCGGGGTGTTGTAGAAGAAATCTGGTATCAAAGAAGATATCACAGTAACAAAAAATAAGAAGATTAATAATGTTATGCAAGAGTGAAGAATTGGAGAAAATGCGATGATCTGAGGCGTTAGATACTCATTCAAATTGCAGAATACATGGCTTTTTTTGTTTGTCATAGCAATGGAAATATAGTGGCTTTACTTTTAGGGCACTGTCCCGATATGAGATATCCAAAGGTACTGAAAGAAAAGCAGAAAATCATCTATAATCAGCAGCAGGGGTCTGGGGGCGCAGCCCCCAGAAGCCAGAGGTTTAGTTCTGTTCGATAGGGTGAAATCCTTCAAAAGTGTCCTCTCATTGCTTTGTTACACTGGAAATAAACAAGTCTTGGGGCACTGCCCTGACATACAACGACATCATATTACTGCATATAAAGTAGGATTCCAGTATCACAGGTCGTTTTTATTCAATGTGCTCCTTTGAAGTAGAAGCAGCCAGATGTCAGTTGTGTTTGGAAGGGAGAAGGCCTTGAAAAATTTCATCAGAGGTACAATTTTTCCGGGGGGGAGGAGCGCAGCCCCCTGACAATGTGCCTGCACCTATGATATCAAAATTCATAGATTTTGCAGAAATAAACCTGCATCCCAAAGTAAAAAGCTGAGCAGAATGACTGCAGCCAAGATAGAAGTTTGTGGCCTGGACCAGAGAAATCTCCGATAGGTTGGATACAAATCCTGCTCTTGGCACTCTTGACAACACTATATGACCTGCACCAGTCCTATGTATGGCAATATCAGTCAAGTTGAAAATCAGTTAGGAAAATCATTTTGGATCTTTATTTGGTCTATATTTGGACTTCATCTGTATTGGGAATGCACATGATTCAATAAATTTGCATTCTTTTTGTAATATGATAATGATACACACATGAAATGTTTGTTCATCTGTCTGGTGATTGACTATCCAGTCATCTTCGTCAACCACTGTGATGTCTTTGAAAAGCTTGCTATTGCACATGGACACAAATACTGACTCAATGATGCGGTAATGCTGCAATAAAGATAATGAGTAGATCATGTATACAAATATAGACCATAAAATTGTATTTGGTGATTTAACCATAAATAATGATAATCATGATATACCTTGGATGATTTAGAGCTATCCCTTAGTGCAGAGAGTTTTGCTACTTTAGATCTTTTTCTGAACACCACTTTATCAGACCCTTCCATCCTATGCACCCTTAAATATTCAAGATAACATTCTAATTTCAACTTTCATTATAACAAACAGATATACAAAAAGAACCTTTTCTTAGCATATATCTTTTCATGAAGTAATAATGAAATTCAATTATGATTACTGAGCCAAGAACTGCACAGTGCACTTGTGACTTTCTAAGAATAGAAAACATATATCATGGTTTGGGCTTTCAGGATATCAAGTAGGGGAATTGCTAATGGTGATCAAGCCAGCTGGTCACATAAAGGTCTCAGGTCCTGGCACTAAATGCCCTATCTGAAATTTGTATGTCATTTACATTTTAAGGGTCTTTAGATGACTTTATCCCCTGCATATGCCCAATGGGGAACGTCATTGCCAACTGCAATAGATAAATACAAGATGAAAAGAGTCAGAGACTATTATGAAATGCTGAAAGCACTAGTTCTGAGTTAAGTTGCTGTTAACATTGAAAAGCAAAATCCAGCTATAAGACAGGCCTGAACTTCTTGTAGGCATATGACACTCTTGAACATTCATTTTCACTGAAGTCAGCGTTACTTCCAGGGAAAAATTTTGAATCAGCAAAATTCATTAATTTTCTGATTGAGTAATGAGTTGAATAAATTGATGATATAGATGCCATGAATAATGAAATAAGATAGGGACTTGATGATACAGCACTACAACAGACAACTATTAAAAAATAGGGCATCAAAAAACTCAATTTCCTGCTGCACCGCGGTGATTTATTTATGTATTATTTACTCTGTGATCTAAAATCACGGAGCTTGATATTAAGATAATATGTTCCCGCGCTGCGTGACCCAAATACTCCGCGCGCGCTGCGCGTCTCCGTGGCGTCTCCTTTCTACGACTTTTCAGTTCACTGAGTAGAACAGGGGCGCGCAACGTGTGCACAAGATAATATTACATGCATTGTTTTCAAGTTGTCTGGCGATGCTAGACCGCTGATACAAGCCGCGAAGCGGCTTGCATCACGCGCGTCTTTGTCGGGCGATGCCAGACCGCTGATGCAAGCTGAGAATAAGTTTGCGCCGCGCGCGAAACGAAATTCTCGACAGGGTCTATCATCGATCGACAAGCGCGTCTGAGAATAAGTGCGTCTGAGAATAAGTGCGTCTGAGAATAAGTTTGAGCCGCGCGCGCAAAACGAAATTCTCGACAGAGGCTATCATTGATCGACAATTTTCAAGCTGCATGACTTAAGTTCTCTGCGCGGCGCGGCTAAAAGCAAATGTCATTAAATCTGACAAAAAAACTTTAAAGCTCGTTGAATTTTTTTTGATCTCATTTGTTCTTGCGTTGCGTAAGCCAAATACCCCGAGCGCGCGCGCTGCGCGTCTCCTCTCTACGACTTTTCAGTTCACTGAGTAGAACAGGGGCGCACAACGTGTCGTGTGCACGATTTCATTTTAGCTATGTTTTCAGGTCCGCGAGAAACAGAGGATAAAACCAGACGAGTTGAAGCGACGCGCAATACGCTGATATAATCCAACAACATAATTTCGCGTTGGATAAACCATATTATTTGAAAAGCTGCGTTTATCTCATCAAATTCACTTTTCTCAATTGTTCTTCCGAACCCGTTTCATCTCAGTCTTAACCTACTCCCGTTCGTTTATCAAACAAAAAATGGCTGATGGAAAGAAGCTTCCTTTCAAAGTTGGTGAGTTTGATCAAATTCGCTGAATTTATTTCGCCAATATCTTCATTGAGAGGAGTATCTGGTCAGAGTTGGTGCTCAGTTCATGTAAGCGAAATCGTGACTAGGTACTTTAGATTTAATGATACATACTCTTATTCATAATTGACCTATCTATACAAGTGTTGATTTTTGCACACATTTCATCTATAGATGATATAGGGTAATGCATAATTAATATTTTACATCAGCTGACATGCATAATTAATATTTTCCATCAGCTGACATTGAGCTGGCTGAATGGGGACGCAAGACAATTGAGATGGCAGAGATTGAGATGCCAGGATTGATGGAATTGAGGAAGCAGTACGGTCCTTCACAACCCCTCAAAGGCGCCAGAGTTGCTGGTTGCCTGCACATGACAATCCAGACCGCAGTTCTCATTGAGACTCTCACTGCCCTTGGTGCCGAAGTACAGTGGAGTTCTTGTAACATTTTCAGTACTCAGGACCATGCAGCAGCGGCAATTGCCAAAGCTGGCATTCCAGTTTACGCGTGGAAAGGTTACTAGAATGCATGCCAACATCTTGTATATATACAGTAATATAATCACTGTTACTGTTTCCCCACAAGCTGATAACTACAACCACCACACGTTAACAGGCGAGTCTGATGACGAGTATGTGTGGTGCATCGAACAGACCATATTCTTCCCTGACGGTAAACCCCTGAACATGATTCTTGATGACGGTGGCGACCTAACTGCTCTTGTGCACAAGAAGTACGCTCACCTCATACCTGAAATCAAGGGTCTCAGTGAGGAAACAACTACAGGTGAATAAAACAGTGAGACATAATGTGCTGGAATATACGAGCAGTGATAAACCTAGATTATTTCGCCGCAAACTGAATGTTTGTAATGAGAATGATAATCATAATCTGTGGTTACTATTTAGTGATATGAGATGTCATGAGACAGGAGACTTCCTGTGTGGGCTTTATCATGGATTTACTTAGCTGTGCTGTTAATTATGCTTCAATCAGGTATCCACACTCTCCACAAGATGCATCAAAACGGAGAACTCAAACTCCCGAGCATTAACGTGAATGACAGCGTGACCAAGAGCAAGTTTGACAATCTCTACGGGTGCAGAGAGAGCTTGGTGGACGGTATCAAGCGAGCAACTGACGTCATGTTGGCTGGTAAAGTTGCCGTCGTTGCAGGGTACGGAGATGTCGGAAAGGGGTGCGCTCAGGCTCTCCGTGCTTTCGGTGCCAGAGTTCTCATCACCGAGATTGATCCTATCATCGCTCTTCAGGCTGCAATGGAAGGTATGTGACTCATTCTAGCCAATTTCATTTCATTTTATTGTCATTTTTCTCGCTCGGGTTGCTGTCTCTGAGCAGAAACTGATAAAACTTGTTCCTATTTTTGGGCATTTTGCAGCGTCTCCGCCTTGCAGGATTTTTCCTAATTCACTCAACTAAAATCGCATTTTGGCCAATTAAATACCAGAAAAACTTGTTTTATCGCCCCGAAATTCGATTACCGTGGTCACGACTGAGGAGATGGGGCGAATATTTAATACTCGTAACACAGTGTATACTAATTGAATTTAGATCCAGTAAAACTGGTTTTTATCGAATTAGGTCAAATATTGCAGTACCAGATTTATCATTTAAATACGTATTTTCGTCACTCTGTTAGATCATCGATGGCTGAAAAATATTGGAAAAACTTGTTTTATCAGTTTAGTTACCTCAATCACGTTTAAAACATAGAATGTGAGGGAATTTTGGAATAATTGAGTTACAATTTTGGAATAATTGAGTTACAAAATCCGGTAAAACTTGTTTTATCGCGTTCAATATAAATGCAATGGATGCCGAACCAGTTTTATCAGCGAAATATTGCTTGGTCAGGTAATTTAATGGTTCTCAAAACGTCGCCAAATAGATGTTAATAAAATTTGTCATTCCGGTAAAGCCAGTTTTTATCAAACTCAAAATAGAACTCTTACAGTACTTCTAGAACAATTCATTGAGCATCCAGATCCCCTCGATGCTACACATGAAACACATTGCTGTTGCAGGTTACGAGGTAACAACAATGGATGAAGCGGTGAAAGAGGCACGAATCTATGTTACCGCCACTGGTAACAAGAAAATTATCCGCCCTCATCATTTCGACCAGGTTCGTTGACAATGCCAGAAACTGTCTTCATCCTGATATGGGGGGAACAAACTTCGGGTAACGAAATAATGAGCAACACACTTGTATGAACGTTTGGATTTGGAATAAGTCTTATATAGTTATATTGGCAATTTGGGTGGTTTCATGGCTATTTTTGCAGATGTTAGATGACTCTATCGTATGCAACATCGGTCACTTCGACTGTGAGATTGATGTGGATTACCTGAACAACAACTCCAAGAGGGAAACCATTAAACCACAGGTATTTTCATTTCCCCCTTTTCATCTCTGATTTGTATTCTTGTTTTGGAATTGCTAGCCGCCGGAGCTGTGTGAATTATATAACACATTATAGAAGAATGAGTCGTTCTTTATTTGCACAGTTGGTAAATGTATCATAGTAGTCCAAAATCTGGATTATATTATTAATTTGTTAGGTTTTTATGATATTTTGAGGGGCGATTNTCGACCAGGTTCGTTGACAATGCCAGAAAACTGTCTTCATCCTGATATGGGGGGAACAAACTTCGGGTAACAAAATAATGAGCAACATACTTGTATGAACGTTTGGAATAAGTCTTATATAGTTATATGGGCAATTTGGGTGGTTTCATGGCTATTCTCGCAGATGTTGGATGACTCTATCGTATGCAACATCGGTCACTTCGACTGTGAAATTGATGTGGATTACCTAAACAACAACTCCAAGAGGGAAACCATTAAACCACAGGTATTTTCATTTCCCCCCTTTTCATCTCTGACTTATATTCTTGTTTTGGAATTGCTAGCCACCGGAGCTGTGTGAATTATATAACGCAAAGAAGACTGAGTCGTGCTTTATTTGCACAGTTGGTAAATGTATCATAGTAGTCCAAAATCTGGATTATATGTGTGACGTTCGCATAGTTTACATAGCTTCTAGAATTTTCTATATTATTACAACGAGAGAAAGTCACAAGTCTGTGTTTGTGTGCGTACTGTTCTTTGTCCCTGTGTGCAAAATGTCCGAATTATTGTGTGCAAAATATCCGATAGTCCGACTCTCGAATTAGATCAGGAGTGATTGGAAAATTGAATTGGGGATCTTGCACCGAATTTTCTCATACAATTTTCACTTCACAAATAATTCAATGAGTGTACAAGGGTATCACAGATAATTCTCGAAATAAAACACACGGTTAGACTCTTTGTCTGCGACACGAAACAGGAAACAGTATCAGTAAAAACCTGTTTCCGCTTTCCGTGTAACTTACCGTGAGATAGATAACCAGTAACGTACGACTCTACGTTCTGACAGTCCTACGCAATAACCAGTTATTAAAACCTACCAGTTATTAAAACCTACGCATTAACCAGTTATATTGTTAAACAGAAGGATATTCGGTGTCTTTAGAGGTTATATGGGTCACGAGGTGTGACTCTTATTGAAATCTTGTTGTATATTCTTATCGTTCATCTGATTTCTGAAGGAGTCAAAGTTAATGAGATTAAGAATGTTCAGTGAGAACGTTTGACCGGTGTTCCATAATCGTAATGCTACACCGGTCGAACATTTTTATGCCAAAATGTCCACAGTGAAGGGATAAGTTAGAAAGAGCATTTCAAATAGTCAGACAAACGCATGCATGAAATGGAAACAAATTTAAATTAGAAACGAGAATAATAGTTCCCTCACACTCAAAGGAATGAAGTGTACGTCAAGCACACCAATATAACAAGTCCTCCTACACTCCACCCCAGGACTTTCATCTCCCCGCCAGTTAGTCTCTTTCTCTGAGCTGTGAGAGGTGCGCTTTCATTGTCACCATCATCAAAACCATCATCTTCAATCGAGTTTGATCTCTCAACAGTTGTCGTCCTTCCATCACTCAACTGGATTTCTTTGTCGATATCCAGTGTCGAAATCTTCACAGCAGCCGTCAAGAGATTGATAACGGCGAAGGCTGTAAGAGCAATTAGTATTCCGACTGGGCCGAGGTTGGTGAAAAATACAAATACAGCCATGAGGGGAATGGCCACAAATCCGCAAATGAGAGCTAAAGCAGTGGCTATGAAACGCTGCTTCCCAAACGCATTCAGGACTCCACGACTAAGGACTGTCTGCATATGATCAGGAATAATTTGAATGAGCATCACCCATGCACTGTTTTTGAAGAGTTCGATGACAGCTGGATCATGGGTGAAAAATCGTACAAGCACACCCTTCAACGAATAAATAGCTAGGGCTATGACTGAGGAAAGGACTATGGCGTTGGCGACTGCTATCTTTATGTATGAAAAAATCTCCGTCTTCTTCCCCTGCAGTGCTCGCCCAATGAGGATTGTTGTTGCTGTGGAGAGGCCACTCACAAACGTGTAGAATATCGTCACAAACTGGACGAAAATGACACACGTTGCCATCGCGACAGTGCCATCGAACTTGCTAAGAAAGACTGCTGCCTCAAAAGTTCCTAGTTCCACAAACACATTCGCAGCTCCCGAGAGACCTAATTTGAGAGTTTCGCCCCAGTTGCTGCACACAGCAGCTGAATATCCTGACCATGCGAGATGGTCCCTCTCTGCCCAGCACATGACCCCGATCAGGATGAGCGTCAGGACTCTAGTTATGAGAGCTGACATGGCCAGTCCAGTCAGGGCGAAATCACACAAGACTATGAGTACATAGTTGACTAAGACATGGATAAGAACCATCGCAGCTGAATATATGTAGACTCTGTAAATGTATTGCTGAATGACCAAGTACCTAGACAGCGCTGCTATGAAGAAGTCGAGTAATGGGACAAGGCAGACAAGTCTGACGTATCGGATGGTCAAGACCTCGAAACTCTGTGACTCAGGGTGGATTTGTGTAATACTGATGTTGCCTCTTGTCATGTCAACATCCGATGGGAGTATTGACACGATATGAACGCTATTCAAATACACACCCAAAATGAAGATGAAGATCACACACCCTTGAAGTAGAATCTTCAGAGTCACTGATCCTAGATTATGCATGTTTCTTGAAGCGTAGACCTGAGGACCATAGGTATCGAGCACTGATATGAACCCCCAGAGTATAGACCAAAGTAGCACATTAGAAATGGTGTTGCCTAGCCCCACACCTGCTAGCATTGTTTTGCCAAGATATCCTGAAAAGGCCAGGGTGATAAACCCAAGTCCCATCTCGATCACTGCTATGAACCATGTCGGGATTCCGTACATGAAGAGTTCTCCCTGCTTTTGTACCCAGTCACTTTCAGCAAGTCTCCTGAAGGTTTCCATACTGGACCAAATCGAGACTTCGGATAAACGACACCTTAGTAACGGATGATAAACAAATTGATATCCAAGTAGAAAGTCACCTAAAGTATTGATCTACAAATATGAAGTTTGTTTTGACAGCTATTAATGGAATGGGAACTAGTGGACACATCGATGTTAATAATTTGTGTGCGTCACGTGACACATGCCAAGGAAGTGCACTACTTTTGTCTCGGCCGTGATTTGCGTCAGAACATGTTTGAGCTGTGTGATACTGTAGATGATATTATATAGCCCACTATAATAAATGTGGGGTTGACCAACACAATAAACAGCCTGTATCAATCTATGGGGGGGGTCCAAGGGGAATTTTGGGGAACTTTGGGAAAGTCCCCCGGGTTTT
>CAMPET010000266.1:27234-37616 GCA_946803715.1 Beroe ovata
GAATTTTGTAAGTTAGGCGATTCCATATTTATCCAATTGGTCTAAGACTGAAAAACAGTGATATTTTTCCCAAAACCAAATGAGATTTGGTTGTAATTGTCCGCAGCATCTGCGCGTTCTTTACTCTAAAGCCAAGGATATATGAAAAAAGAACGCAGCATACGCGACAGACTGCCGCCACATCACTAGAAAAAGCTTAAGTGTTTCCACACGTGAAGTGGCGGCAGTCTGTCGCATATGCCGCGTTCTTTTTTCATATATCCTTGGCTTTAGAGTAAAGAACGCGCAGATGCTGCGGACAATTACAACCAAATCTCATTTGGTTTTGGGAAAAATGATTTAATAGACTTACATTGTAAGTTACAATGACAATCACAATGGCCTGGTAACCGGCTCTTACTAAATTCATCGCCCTAGTTTTATCACGTGACTTATGTTTTTTCGGTTTCCTGACCCATCCCAAACCCTGACCCTAACTCACAGGATACTTCCAAACCCTCACCCTAACCCCAACCCTCACCCTGGCCTGACCCAAACCCTAGGTGGAAAAATGTCTGGTCACGTGACCAAATCAGTTTTTCGCCCATAACTCGCCAGGGAAGCATTTACATCGGAATTAGCGCCTAAAATACGTCGATTCATGTCTGTTATATCGAAAAAGAGACAAAAATAAGAATTTTCAAAAAATTAGGGCGATGAATTTACTACAAGTGATGGAAACCATACAAAAAAGTTTGATCTGAAACACCTTGACTTCCAGTTCCATTCCTAATCCTACAGTCTAATGAGTATGAGGAGAAACACAACATTTTCTATAGGCTAAAAGTACAACTACAAGAACATCTACAATCTTTATCTAGACGCACAAATGTGTAAGTCACATAGTCATAGTGTAAGTCCTTCTACAAGTTGTATCACGGATCCCGCCATTGCTACCCTCTTGGCTCTTGCAGCGCAAGACACGGAGTGTTTGGACCCGAGTGTGAACATCCAAGAGACGAGGATAGTTTTAGAGCGGGCAAGGAGGAACAGTCGACGTGAGAGTGAGGTTCAGGCGAAGCAGAAACTCCTACAGCGAATACACTCCGTGGAAGAGGCGGAGGGGAGGCAGGAAGGGGTGTGTAGGGAGGTGAGACTGGAAATAATCGTACTTCTAAATTGACATTGTGATTGAGTGACGCCTGACACCATGATTTCAGTCCACGGAGACACCCGTGGAGAGTGATCTTGACGTTGCAGCTCTGGCGAAACGACTGACACGTGTGAGGCGGGAAAGTCAGAGTGAGTACCAGAAGAAACTGAGCATGAAGAGAGATACACTTAAGAAGAGATCATCGGAAAGTGGCACTGGACATGCCGAATCTGTTGTCGATGTGACATAAACTAGATCAATATTCACTCATGCCTTGCAATGGTAACGCCGAACTTCGAGCTTATAACTTAGTAACAGCTTATTCGAAAACCAGTAGTTTTCTACTATTTTTATAGAAATATATCGAATGCGAAGTAAACTAGTAAGTCAGTGAACTTGATTATGATACAGTCTGTGACAGAAGTACGGCTTGCAGAGGACAGGTGACTGGCTCCGATTTATTACAGAAAATCAACCGATATCAATGCGAATATATTGAATAACAGATACTAAAATTAATAGTACAATTTAATATTTATTGAGAGTTGCTGAATCATCCCTGATGATCAACATTTTATTTTAAATCTCAATCAATCAGCGTCTACATGGTGCCAAAACGGCCCTGAAAACGGAATTTCTTTTTGTCCTTTTCAAAATTCCAACATCACAATAACCTCCAGGAATATTTCATTTAAAATATTGTGCTATTTGTTGGTAGGGCTATAGTCCGGTTTGAGCTATAGACAAGCCAATTCCTTGTTCATATGGAATTGGCTGGATTAAAAACAACATCAACTAGGCCCCGCGGTAGGGGGGATATCTGTCACACACCACCACAGTTGAGTATCTATTTGAGGGACAGACACAGGCAGGGCTCAGATGTCAACATCACCCTGCTTGTTGTCATGATGTGTCATTTGTAGGAGGGCGTGGTGGGACTTGGAGTGGAGGGGACGGGATGGACAGCTGCTAGCCACACTGGACGCCGTGCTGCCAGGACGACAGGGCGTGCCTGCACCACTCCTCGACAGTCTCACGTCCCTGAGCTGCACTATGTTTCGTGCGAGGGGGGAAATGAGGACGGGTGTCTTTGCTGCTCCACAAATACTCTTCTCCACATTCCTGTACACGAAGGAAGAGTAGGACCTGCTCGAGCCACACTCACTGCTCTCATCAATAGCCGGCAGTTTGATGGGTGGTGCCACTGCCGCCGCCGCCTCAGTGCGCGGCTCCTCTTCCGGCACGATGTGTGGCAGATTACTCTCTCCGTCCACGTCCTCGGGTCCTGAGTGGTAGTCCGAGTGGTCGAAACTGTTCTGTTCCGTGATTCTGGACAAACTGTCCAGGTTGTTCTTCTTTGTATTGATCTCGGGAATGTCTTCTGGTGATTCATCAGAGATTGACGATGTCGAGTTCATCCTGGATCTATCATCACTGTCGTTACTATTGCTGTCATCCGAACAGAACTTCAATCCTCGCCGCATGGCCCGACGTCGGAGTGGTTTCTGAGCAGCTGACTTAGCTTTCTGCTTCGCCAGTTTACAGTGTTGACGGGCTTGCTCGAGAGCGAGGCGTGCACTTTCACCCTCCCTCCTCGCACCCTCTATCCGCTGCAGTGCTGTGAGTGACTTTCTCTCAGCTTCTTTTCCGGCATGAGTTGCCGCCTGCATAGCCCTCTGAACCTGCGGGTGAAAAGAAGACGTTAACACCGGATACCACAGGTTTCAGAAAGTGTTAAGTCAGGTGAAGTTATCTTAGTACCAACCTCAACACTGAAACTCTTTACTGTAGAAGACCAGCAGTGTTTCTTGACAAACTGACGCCGGTTTTGTTTCCATTTCCCACTTTCTTGTCGTCCATCCTGGAGAATAAACAAGTTGACAGTGAGTCGGCAAGGATGATGTGTAAAGTAGGAGTCAATAAGAAGGAAGTGTGTGGCTGTTATGAATACCTTGTGACTGAGTACCCCATAACTGTTATGAATACCTTGTGACTGAGTACCCCATAACTGTTATGAAAGCTTGTGATTGAGTACCCCATAACTGTTATGAATACCTTGTGATTGAGTACCCCATAACTGTTATGAATACCTTGTGACTGAGTACCCCATAACCAGATCTGAAGTTGTTCAACCACTCTCCCTCGTATATCATCCCCGTGCATGTCTCCAGCACTCCGTACCCGCTCCTCTTGTCATTCTTCCACTCTCCTTTGTACACCTAACGAGGGGGCGGGAGAGCGCAATTTACCATATGGTATTGCTGGAAAAGAGTGTGGAAAGTAGTTGGATTGTGCAATGAGGATGTGTAATGAGGATGATGTCTCATCACTGATGTCTCATCACTTGTGAGGTGGAAGGAGAAGACTTACCTCCATAGGAGGAGAGTGTTGCTGTTTTCCATTCACTTGGCTCCTCTGTTTCTCTGGTTTTTCACTCTCAAACCTCCCGTCCTCTTCAAGACTAACTGTTATCTGATGAAAATAATGATGAGTCCCCTCATTACATACATCACACTTGCCATGGTTCCAGAAACTTGTTCCACCAATAGAGATGTTAGAAGGCGAGTTGTCAATGATAAAGGCCTACCTGAGGGATTGATTTATCAGATTCCATGCTCGAGGGGAAATTGGTGAAAGCCCACACGCTCTTCTTATCTTGAGCCCCAAGCCCGTGCTGGGCCTGTGCTAGGGCTGATATGATGTTTAGCATGTCTCTGGAGGGTACTCGAGGGTTGACTACTCTCACCCCATAGCCCTGTCTCATGCCTCGGTACCACTGTCCAATGTAGAAACCTTGGAGAATATTGTGTTGGTGAGTCAATGGAAAGTGAACGGGGTCAATGAAATGAGGGTTGTTGTCACAATGATGTTGTAGCAAAGCAGGAAAAGTGGTGTCACAGCAGAGGGGCTGGTGTCAATGAGCACGAAAGTGGTGGCTAATCCGGTGTTGAAGTATTCACCTCCATCGGCATAAGTTTCAACCCCGTAGCCGTCCTGTGTACTTTCCAGCCATGTCCCTTCAAATGTTGCACCCCTGTGAGACCTCAGTACACCGTACCTGGCGTGATACCTCATGTTAGAACCAGGTACAGGTACACGTCATAGAGACGTGCTATGGCATTACACGTAAAATCACACGTTAGACAGACGTACTCGTGGATGAAATCAAGATGTAGCTCTTGTGATAATAAAACACTTACCCCGTTTTCTTATCATCCTTCCACTCTCCTTCATACACCCATCTAGCTCTTCTCTCAACACCGTACCCATGTCTCTTGCCCTTTTCCCATGTTCCCTGAATTGTACTTCCATCAATATGTGTCGGAACAGTGATCTTTCGATATTTCTGGTGTTTTATAAAGCACTGAATCCTATTTTTAGAACAATGCTTAGCGGATTCGACAATGAACGCTTAAAGGCTCTCTTATCGTAAAGAGTATCTGTGTGTGCGTATATATATATGTGTGGCTGTGTGTGTGTGTGTGTGGGTGTGTGTGCATGTGTATGTGCATGTGTGGTTCTTACTGGAAATGTGCAATTACTGCTACCCTTAACAATAGCAGTTACAGACTCACGGTAAGTTGGAATAGATCATGGCTCTCAACTGTTATATGGCAGTGATACTACCCACAACTTACACCCAAAATACACTATACAAACGTACAGTCACGATGTAGACACAGTCACAGACACAGACAGTTGACAAACACGTGCTAACACACACACACAAACACACACACACACACACACACACACACACACACAAACTATACTTACCTCATATTTAGCACCGACGTACCAAGTGTATACACCCACTGTTTGCATACCCTGACTCCAGAGGCCAGCGTAGGTCCCACTGGGCCCAATCAGCACCCCGTGTCCATGGGCCATCATCTCTTCCCCATCCACCTGGTCACAAATATAGTCAGTACCTGTAGTGTATCAGTATAATCATAATGAAAACGCTTACCGCCATGACTCATTTCTATCTTGGAGTCATGAGCTTAATGATCATAAAGTATACTTTCGAGAGAAAACGAGGGATGTCCTTGAATGAACAAGCAACTCTTACCTCCCCCGAGTATTTGAAACCGTCCTTGAAGTCGAACCGGCCGCATTCTCTTATCTTCTCCGACTTTGGCATTGCTGCTTCAACATCATCCAGCTCTGACGACCTGGAGACAGAATACGTCAATACGAAAACTTGAACTGTGATCGCCTATCGATGATAGTCCCGTCTTCGCTGACGCTCGCGTCAGAGGGCCTATCAGAGAGAGGAGCACGATGATGGCATGGGACTTCAGGTGTTATATTCAGGTGTTTTCTACAATGCGTTCCTTTCTAGATAATTTGTAATGAGACACTGACTCACCCCTGCAGTTTAGATGTGATGTGCTTGTGATACGGTGTCACATTGACCTAGGAAGAACAGACGGCGTGAGTTGTCCTAAAGTGCTCAATTCCATGGTTATTCCAGCGCGAAGAATAAACTGACACGACACGCTGACACAATTTGCTATAACTATAAGTCAAGGAGGTGATATTATTATACGAAAGCTATGCAATGCACGGTAGTCAGCACTACGACAATATACACCAAACTACGCATTACGCATTGTACTGGGAGATATCTGCTTTTAAAAGCAGACGTCCGCTTTTTGGGACCATGTCTGCTTATAGAGTGAAAAAAAAACGGAAGTCAACTTCTCAGGGTCGAACTTTCTCCAGATTGCAAACATTGGGGAGAAGGCAAACTGTCGAGGTGTAATTTGTACCAAAATACCCGTCACAAAAGGATGCTGCGCTATATAATAGATTCTCTAGACGAGCAGTAATCATGCGACAATGCGACATCAATATCACACAAATATCGAGATTGGCATTTGAATACGTAATATGATTGTACACGTGTCATCGCAGGCAAATGATTGGAGCTATTCTTCATTGAAGCATTGAGCATGATATTGCTATATAATACTGGACAACAAGGTGTATGATACGAAGCTGATATGGTTGGGAGACGCGCGCGTCTGTAATAATGAATTAATAACGAATATATGGCCCGAATGCCTTACTAAGTACTGGTTGTATGAGGGAACTGTGTCACACACACACACACACACACACACACACACACACACACACACACACACACACACACACACACACACNACACACGCACACACACACATACACACACACACACATAGACGCGCACACACACACACACATACACGCGCACACACAGAATCATACACGTTCACACGCAAGCGTACACAAATATACACACCATCCTGAAATAGAGCATCCAGGCGGTTTGTCTAATTGTAGCTAAACGCCCATTATGTGTAAGTGTGTGCGTGTACTCAGTGAAACATACATATCTGTGACGTCACAGATGCAAATTGAGAATGAAGGGCTATAACAATGAGCCGCCGTGACTAGCGTCTTTACGGTGAGCCCGATTCGTATATGAAGCGGGTATGGTGGCGATGATTCATCGTTAAAGCTGGTGTCAAAACTTTGAAAAGAACCAGCAAACAAGTCGTACCAATTAACGGAATTAATTCAGAGAATTGCTGCAGAGGACAATGGACCATATCTCGAAACTTGAGCATGACCCTATCGGACAGGTAATTCCAAAATACATGCATGTGTACGTGTGTGTGTGTATGCTTGTGTATGCGTGCGTGTGTGTGTGAAACCCATGACAAGTAACACAACGGTATAATAACAAACCAGGGAGGTATTATAATACAAGTACACGCAGCTGTCTAATACTACATATTGAAGCCGCTAAGTTCTAAGTTTAGAAAATTATGATTATAATTTGTGCACGTGCACGAGGTCACGTGGCAAGATTGCAGCACTCGCGCGCACGCACGTGATCAATGGGAGAGTAGTATCAGTGCATGATCCAGGGAGTTTGTCACGTGCCCCATGTCACATGGCCACAGATTAGGAGGGTCACGTGAGAGTCGCTGTGAAAGCAGCAAGTGTATTATAGTGAGAGCCTATCCAGGGATAATGCGCCCACCTCGTATTACTGCTGCAATTACATGAGTGTATGTAGCTCTTAGTCTGCGCGCGCTCGCCGTGTTTCTGGTACAAGTATACACCAGCATGGTCTATTTCAGGGCGAGCTATTGTAGTGTGCACTGTGGCTCTCTCATCAGCGTTACTCAACAGTGTTAACACACGCTGACCTATGCCATTGCTGTTTTCAGATGAAAAAATAAAGTCATACTTTGGCAAAGAATCATGCGAAAGTAACATACCTGATCTTAGGAAATGAGCTAGGGAAGCTTGTGTCAGCTCAGCAAAACAACAGTGTTCGTGCGTGGGTCTCTCCATAGTATTGCTCCATATTGTACAACTGAGCTCCACCAATATGGCATGATTACCTACAATATAATGTGACGTCACAATCACATATACAGACAACACCATGGTGCTTAAGTGCGATAGATGGGATAGTGGGATGATATATCATATCAAGTAGTAGCAGGTTACACAATCGTAACCCAGTTGAGATCTAGAAGAGCCGTGAGTCAAATGAAACGACACTGTCTCATTACTGTCAACCCCTAATACAAATACATCTGGCTGGCATTGTCTAAGTAGGACATATTGAGTACATTTTGGAAGCCTCATTTCGAACAGGCAAGGGAAGCAAGATATGAAATATTTCACAAGTAATCAAATCTTCATGAAATCCAAACAATGTCACATATATTATCAAAACCAATGGTGCCGAATAAAAACTGAATTGTTAAATTATTTGGGATGAAAGGATCAGTCTCTATGTAAATATTTATTGCAATGTAACTGGCAGAAACATCACAAAGTGGTTCTCTTGAGAGCGTGTTGGGATGTGTGCTCCTCGGCTCTCTTATTGAACACGGTCTTGTCCGTCAAGTATTCCTTCGCTAGGTCAGACCGGAGCGGGTGGTCCGGTTCAGGCTTGTTTATCAGACAGATCAAACAGATCAACACTGAAAATAACGGTTTATATGGGGTTATATTAGGTTAGGTTTAGGTAGGTTAGGTGTTACTGAGATACGGCGTTAACTTTGGCCATAATAAACTTTTGTTAAACAGGCCATTAATAATTCCAACATCTATCAGGGGACGAAAACTCTGCATGGCGCGCGCATTGTTGCTTTCAATTCACGTATATACTGTCTGTGGTTACTTGAAATGGTGAATGTCTTGAAACGCAACGGCAAAATGCTGTACGGAGTTCGCGCGAGACGTTCAATACATCTTATCATATGATCTTACATGCTATGTCACAGAAGTTGATAGCTTATCAAAATTGATCAACCATCGGCAGAGCCTTTATTTTGAAACTAGATGCAAATGGAATTGAGCACTGTGTATAAGAACATACCTTGCTTTATCTTGGTGGCAGGTTTCCAATTCTCAGGACTGACAACAGGCAGGCAAACTTGTCCATTTTCCGCAACATTAGGGTGGTAAATCTTGGTATTAAACTGCACGGCTGGCGGCTTGAAGGGGTACTCAGTAGGGAAGTTAAGTTGAATTTCAAATCTGCCATCTTTGTACGGTCCCTCCGGTTTGATAACAGCCACCCAGTTGAGAATACAGTTGCCGTCTTTGAGCCGTATCTCATCAAGAAATTCCAACTCAGAGCTGGTCTTACTCTCCCCCTCTATCTCCTTCATTTCCTGAGTCAATTATTGCTCATTAATGGACATCATCACCAGTCACAATTGCAATAATAATCTTTCAATGAAATCTCACCTTGTTTAGCCGCCTTGTAGCAGCCATGCTATTGGGACAGAGCTGGTTAATGAATAGATTGCAAATTGAAACATTATATTGGAGATTGGCGAATACCGTAACAGATCAAAATGTATTGCATGGTAAGGTTATTAAAAGTCTCTGTAAAATAAAATAATAAATAAATTGAAACATCAATAATAATGATAAGCGATAGACTGACCAAGTGAGATAAAAACATTGCTGTCAACAGATACACACTTTTTCATCACACTCTTCTGTTAACTTTTAGTGTCCAGAACCGGGATTTACAGACGGGTTCACACAAAACAGTGATAACACTGTTGAATTCCTTGTTCGTTACACCGACTTGGAGGTGCTGGAGTATCGCATCACGCAGATCAGTACGTGAGACCTGGTACCGAGTCTCAAATAACGAGAATACCACCTGACGATACTTGTCGGAAACAGAACCGATCTTCTCATATCCCAGTGCTTCCTCCTTCTCGCCTTCCTACTCGTCGGGGAGGATAGTGTGAAAGAGTGAGGGCCGGCGAGGAGTTTGACGAATAACGGTTAGCAACGGTGAGCAGGGGTCGGAAGGGTGAGCAGCAAATTTGAAAATAGTGATATTGTAGCTGTGAGGTTCCACTGAACATTATACCTGGGTGAGAATGCTGATATAGCAGATTCTGAGGGCAGCACACATCTCACTCAACACAGGTTTAATCCACGGGTCAGGAACAAAACGGGTCATAGCTTCCTCAAGGACATTGACCAGTACAGCGCCAGGTCCAATAACGTCCTGGATATGGTGTCAAGTCTGAGTTGAATTCTATACCCACAAAGAACTAATCGTAGTTTGAATAAGTGTTGATTCAAGCCAACGATTGACAATCAGTAAGCCCCGTCGACAGGTTTGAGGAATCTCATTACGAGTATAATGGTGTCAATCACCCTAAACAAAGACGTGAGGCTGAATAAGGTATCAGGTTTGATGACACCATCTGACTGTAACCTCTCCACTATTTGTGCCGCCACTTCTTCACTGATATTTGTCAGTTCTGTCTTGACACCAGCATTCTTGTCAGTGCCTGGCTTCTGGTTCTCAACGAGCGGGTTGTTGCGATGCGATTTCAACTGGGGGTAGTATAGAATTATTTTACGTGTGAGGAAACAGCAGTTTCAATACCATCACTTCAGCACCTTTACAATATGCAGTTATAACTGGTGTCAACGTATTCTTCCGTCAGATTCATGCAATGTTATGACGGATGAGTCATCTGTTCGTTACAGAGGCCTGTCATGACGTTAGGTATTCCATACTGGTGTCAACGCATTCCTACGTCAGAGTGGTGCAGTGGTGTCAGCAAGGTATGACGAAATGGTCATTCATTCGTCACAAAGGCCTGTCATGACATAGGTGTCGCATACTGGTGTCAACGCATTCCTACGTCATAGTTATGCACTGGTGTCAACAAGTAATGACGAATGAGTCCCCTGT
>CAMPET010000266.1:37649-56493 GCA_946803715.1 Beroe ovata
TGTCAACGCATTCCTACGTCAGAGTTATCCACTGGTGTCAGCAAGTAATGACGAATGAGTCCCCTGTTCGTCACAGAGGCCAGTCATGACGTAAGTGTTGCATACTGGTGTCAACGCATTCCTACGTCAACGCATTCCTACGTCAGAGTTATGTACTGGTATCAACAAGTCATGACGAATGAGTCCCCTGTTCGTCATGACGTACTGATTCGATTATGCTGCAATTCCTCCAATACCCCACAAAACAGCTGAAAGCAGCTAGGGTTTGGAACCGCACTCTGTAGGACATGGATATTATCTTGACCAATTTGATCAATTGCAAGTACTTCTTTCACCTCGCTTAATTTGGTATCAATTTGTCATGCAGATTGGAGAAGTGCAAGAAATTTTTAAGAAGTTTTCGGGTTCAGAATAGGTATCAAAAAATTCAGTTTGCTTTTTTTCCATTTCCAGTTCCCCTGAGTAATCCAAGAAGACATCTGTAAAGTAATGTGCGGCATAATCATTCACACCCACCAAATCAACACTTCCCTCGATGATTACGTAATATGTAAAATATTCCTTACATGGAATGAAGTATAGAGCTCTTGATACATATCACTCCACAAATTTCGCTGGGACTCTGTCAGTGCAGGGTATTCGAGATTGAAATCAGGACAGGGCGGTCTCTTGAACGTCCAACCTTCGATAGGTGTTTGAACTGAGACCTGAGCGGGTACAAACAGTCAATGTGGGGAATACGGGGAAATAAAACACTGAATCTTTGGTGTGTTTAGTCTGTATTATAAACTGTTCAAGTGAAGACATGTATGCTGCATGCAGGTTAAAAAGTTGATAGCACATACCGGTATTCCAATACCGCGGTGACGTATTGCGAAAAGTGGTGTCCGCAAGTTACGAGGTGATGCCAGGGGAGTATATAAACTATTAAGATGCTAAAACTGCTGACCTGCTTCAATATCTCCTCCACTTCCACGGGCGGTATTTTACAGATGCTCTGCAGATGTCTCCTCTTAACCAGACAGCTGGTGTAGAAACAGTGAAGTACGAAATCGCGATGTTTTACCATCAACTCCGCAGGTACACCTGTGTGTTCCGATCTGGTCCCTTTGGGGTACACGAGTTTCGATCCGACCACCCAGTTACCCTAGTGAAGGGGGAGGGTATAATCACCGTGTTTATTGAAGGGGATAACGCGAGTTTGGCAAGTGAAAACATGGTGTATCGTCTGTAACCTGGACCAAGTGGGCACAGTCCTGAAGTTCTGTTATGAGTTCAGGACAGGGTATGTTTGGGAGCGCGTCACGTATCTCATCAAAACTGAGCACGTGTGCGTTGCGCATCAGAGTCGCTACCTAAAGAGAAGTTTCCAGGTTCATCTAGATATCCACCGTCCACCCTGAGACATGTTTTCACCCTATTGCACGTTACCACATTATGGCACGTTACCACCCTATTGCACGTTACCATCCTATTGCACGTTACCACCCTATTGCACGCTACCATCCTGATACCATCCTGATACACGTCACCACCCTATGGCACGTAGGTAACCACCCTGTGACACGTGATCTCAGACGTTGTGGTACGGGGGAATTTCTACCTGTTTCGGGATGGGCATATCTGGAAGATCCCGGAGTCCGACAGGCTTGTTATCCGAGAACTGATGAGCAGTCTGTGGTGGCATCAACATGTAAAGATACCGTGTCTTCGCCACTTCACTGCCAGCCACGCCACCATCCTCTGAGTAAGTCACGTGTATTATAATATGCTTATGTCAAATGTCAATGTGTCTATGCTGTGTCATGCGCGTTATTTGTGCGTCATGTGCTGAGCAAAATACAGCAAAATGTTGTTTCATACAATGCTGCTACATTATCCAAATACAATGTTGTCAGGTATGTATCAGCAAATTATGACCTGGCTAAAGTACAAACAGTAATTGTAACTCAGCAACCACCCTGCACTTAATCACTTCTGAGCAGAGACCTTTTTTCATGCAACGTCACAATGCCTCAAATGGGTGCAAAGTGTATAAATATAGCGCTGTTAAGTTAATATAAGAACTGTTGTTTACGTCCTTGCTGATATATCCGGTGACATTTAAGATGTGCTAATCACACTTACTCGAAATTTAACTAGGTACTTATTTACTGTAGAGGGAAGTGTATCTCACCTTGTTTTTTGAGAATAGCTCGTTTTTGCCCCGCTGTATACGGATGTTCGGGGGGCCTGTAGTCACAGGGAACCCACGACTCTTTGCACCGCTCTTGCTGTAACACGTATTGTAACACAGCGTGTAACTATGTAACATACTGTGCAACATGGAATTGTGTTACGTGATTGCAACACTAATTGTATGTGGGCTGTAACTGAAGTGGACACTCTGACATTGTACATCCTTTACACTGTCAAGACGTGTCAATGTGACACAATTTACAGGTCTTTTCATAGACCCACAATTAGATAGAGCGCGTTAAATTCATATAGAATGAACTGCACAGAGCACAGGCATAGTGAATGAACAAAGGGTGTTTAACGGGTATCAAATGTATACAGTATGTATGAATGTACTATGTATAATGTATATATACCTAGTGTACATTGTATTGAGTAATGAGTATTAGTCAGGTACCTAGTGTTTGTAACTTATGTACCTGTACATTCTCATACGATGACAGTCTCAGTGCCCTGTCCCTGTCACTTTCCACTTTGGTGAATTTCCTGGTCACACTTTGGGCGGGAGTAGCTGTACTGGACTCCTCCTTCTCGTTGAGCTTCGCGTCCTCGGCAACTCTGAGACGTACAGATCATTGCATATATATGCACTAACCAGATCGCAAAATCCCAATTCTGGAGCGCCTGATAAACACAGGAATGAATCTAGCAGTAATGAGGGGACAGTCAGCATACCCCTCATTACTCACGACTCACAATGAAGATGCCAATAAACATACATAATACCACAGTTGCCATCCCATTTTACACGTGTACCATGACGAGCAAGACTTGAGCAACGTACCGCTTGTCGATATGATCGAATGACGGAATGAGTTGTAACACTCCATCCAAGGGTGCTAGATGAAGCTCCCTACCCTTTATCAGTCCTATAGCGGCATTAGGTTTCAATAGGGGTCTCTGAGATACTCTCAATTTTTGTACCTGTCATGATACAGATCGTGTTGTGATATGAAGTAGTCGGAGAGAGGAATCAAGTCATGAATGAACTGTTCATATCATATACCAGCTAATTGACAATTTCACATTTATACTCTAAAATCAGATCCTGACGGGCATTACCTGGGGTGGCTTGTTAGGGTTCGTCTGCAACTTCATATCCAGTTCCATATCCTGCTGGACGGGCCGCACTCTCAGGCCCTCCCTAACTGCAGTCTTGTAGGGCTTGTACGTGGGTCTGAGAGGGTATTGGGCCAGGACTAGCTTACCAAGGGCACGGGTGATGTAGACATCTATCTCATGGATCACACTGTCTTCTTCTTCTTCAGCATCTGGGGGATGGGCCAGTCACTTTTCGGATGGGAAACAGGCAACGACATGAGGACATAGATAATAGATATGCTTCAGCAATGCGGATCAGATTGGTGAGAATTAGCGAGGAAATATGATCGATAGATTACGATCCAGCCTACCTAGTGCTTGTCCGGAATCTGGTACCCTGCATTCTGAACCAATGTCATGAATCATCAACTGCAAATTAGGATTAACACGGGCCAGCTGGTAATTTTTAGGTATTAAGTTGTATCCTATCTGATGAGATGATACCTTGATATACACCGTATTTGTTGAGTAAGCCACACAGTGTGTTTTCACGATATTTCAAGTTGGGTTGATAGATATTGAATTAACATCCGAACATAAACACGTCTTATACATATTACATAGCTGTTCATTGAATGAATATCTAAGGAGTATGTGAGTAAAGTCAACTGCAATATCTCAATTTCAGAATAAGAAATGAAGAATGATAGTAGAAAGCTGTACAAAATATCTGTGTTAAAACATCCATGTACATAAAATTGTATTCTTTACTCAATCCCAGATTATTTACCTTTTGAATGTTCTGAATAATCAAGGACACAAAATTGTAGAAATAGCTTGCAAATACTAAAAGGAAATACTTGATAACAGATATGATAACAATACTATAACAGATAATATAGCAAAAATAAGCTGTAATCACCTCATTATCATATCATTCGATATATGCATTCATAATCCGTTGATTATGATGATGATTGCATATCACATCGAATTGATACCTATTTTGATCTGTTGTAAGGTAGTATCTAGTCTTTTGATATTTAAGTGTGGAAATTGGTTATGTAAATATGTCCGTAAATACAGTCACTGGATCGGTTTGTTTGATAAGATGCATAGATGTGACGTATTGCGAAAAGTGGTGTCCGCAAGTTACGAGGTGATGCCAGGGGAGTATATAAACTATTAAGATGCTAAAACTGCTGACCTGCTTCAATATCTCCTCCACTTCCACGGGCGGTATTTTACAGATGCTCTGCAGATGTCTCCTCTTAACCAGACAGCTGGTGTAGAAACAGTGAAGTACGAAATCGCGATGTTTTACCATCAACTCCGCAGGTACACCTGTGTGTTCCGATCTGGTCCCTTTGGGGTACACGAGTTTCGATCCGACCACCCNACACACACTTATCACCGACACAGGACGAGTGCTGGGTTTCTCCCCTTAGCCAAATCGGTATTTCTCCCCTTTGCGAGATTCTCCCTGACTCCAACCAAGTCAGGATTCCTCCCAACAGCAAGAGCTGGATTAGCACCAACTGCCAACGAACTGTCGCGACCTTGAGGAGTCAAACAATTAATTGGTGGACTTGGAGTAGCTACTGTGGAGTAGTTGGTGGTTATGTATATTGGAATTTCTCCCCAACTCTGGCAAAATAATATCATTACCAGACAAAGTAGTAGTTATATTAACCTATAGAAAGAGTCGTGTCTTGACCCAAAGCCAAGTTGCTCATTCCCTGTGCCAAACTTGAGTTTCTTCCCTTTGCTAGACTCGGGTCACGACCAAGTGCATTACTCGATACGAACTTTACAGCAGTTTTTACTGGTTTTTCTTTCTTCGGTTTTTCAGTTTTTGTTTCTTTTCTCTTCTTTCTTCTAGCTTCTCTTTCCTCTTTTCTGTTCCTTCTTTCAATCTTTCGACGTTCCTTTCTTTCCCTCTCTCTTTCCTCCACTGCTGCGCCTTCTTCTTCGCTAACTACATTTTCGTCTTCTGCTTCGTTAACTGCTTCCTCGCATTCACCTGCTTCCACCTGCTACAGTGACATTGATACAAGATCATATCATGTGATTGATTTTTCTCGTTAATAATATACATCATGATCATAACTCACCTCCTCGAACAACAGATCTTCATCAGAATACAAGTTGAAATCCTCCATTACAACAGGTTCGACTGGTCTTACGGTCTCTGTCTCCATCATTCGTCTCAGCACCTCTTTTTTCCGTTCTTCTTCCTGATGGTTCTCGACACAATGAGTAGCAGAAACATATAATACAATGATTATAAGGAATTTACCAGTTTATTAGGTTGACAAGATAATTTCTGCAGCAAAATAACTTACTCTATTAAATTCCTCTTTTTGTTCATTCAGTATACCAACAGTCATATCACGATCCCATTTGCTGGCTTCTAAGGCCATGGCTATCACATCATCATCTAACATTGGATACTCCTCCTTAAGGCTATCCTGCATCGCGAGTTTTTCTTGTGTGCTAGGTCCAAAGTCAGCATCATTAAGATCAACTTCAAAGCTGAAAATATGCGATTTGTCAATCAATACATTTTTGGATTCACTATTCACTTCTTTTTCGTTCCCACTGATAATAAGGGTAATTATACATACTTAACCGAGTAATATCTTAATCAACATACTCATATTGTTCTCCTGTTGCAGGTTTGCTTCGATCATCTTGCTCGTCTTCATGTGTATCTCTAGAAAATTCTCAAATAAAAACAGTCTGAGTTATCACCAATAGCAAAAGGAAGATTGAATGAGTTGATCACACTATGTTAATCATGATGTATGATTCAAAATATTGATGCCAGAATAATTTTGGTGTGAGAAGGTTTGTCATCTGTATATTTGTCAGTACCTACCTCCCTATAGCTCTTCTCCTTTCCTCCTCTCTTTCCAACCTAGCAACCTCCTCTTGCTGTGTTCTCTCCATCATGTCCTGCTCCTGTTGTTGTGCTCTTTGTCGAGCATCTAATTGAGACTGAAGTAATAGAGATTTTTCAATATTGCGTTTACTGCATAATACTTTTAGGTGATGTTAGCATCACTTTTAATTACCCTATTTTGTTGTTCTTCATAGATAGCTATTCTTGGGTCATTCCATTGTGTAGTTTGTGTGGAATGATTTATGTAAAAATACCGTCTTGTATTACCATCATATCTTGCTTCCCAGCCTGAAGCAAATCAGGTATAGTTAGACGGCACCACTTCATTCTAGACAGAAGGCATTTCTCATGGCAATTGTCTCACCAGGCGGAAGAGGCCAGGCCATCCATGGAGGCTGTCCACTTGCCATTTCTTAAATTATTTCTGTGAACTGCTCTCAATAATAAAAGAAAATCTTTCATCCAGACTCAATCATTAAAATGCATCTTTTTTGAAATTTGTCCTTTCATGAATTTTTGAATTGCAAGAACTTTTCCTGATGTATGTTTTAGCCCTGATAATCATGATTAATATCTCTTGATGGAGTATTACATCTTGATGCATGCCAATTCACATTTCTGATGTTTTATTCTAATGTCTAAAGTTACAAAACACTCTGAATTCACGAATAACAAATAATAATATAAATGTCATGGTCTTCAACCATCACAACTTACATTCCAGTCATAACTCAGTTACACTTAATAGGCACTTAGCTGCCTATCAATTCAAATTTAAAAAGTAATGATTTAAAAGGTCACAATCATCAACTGATCCTCTACTTTTCTTCCCAGGGGGTAACTGCTTGGGGCTACCTCATAAATATTAAATAGCACTCACACTAGGAGCTGAGGAAGTTATTTCTATTATAATGATCTGTAATTCTAGCATTGGACTGATTGTACCTGTACGCCACTCATCTGCGATATGTGACTCATTTAGACCTTCCAGCTCAACACAATTTTTACCTGCCTAAACGGATCTTGTTGGTGTTCAAGTACCGAGTTGGAGAAAAGTCTTTCAGGATTACTGGCAAGATTATATTGCACTATAGGCACCCCCGGAACTGGGGTGCGCGATANTGAGTAGAACAGGGGCGCGCAACGTGTGCACATTGGCAGAAGGGCAAGGGTTGTCATTCAATAATAAATGTGCACACTGCACTGAGCTACTGCACAGTGCGCGCGTCCCTTATTTTGCTGTGTGATCGAATCTGAGAAGTTGTTGTCAGATTTTATCTGACCTCAGTTTCTCGTGCGCGTGCGCGAGAGCCGAGAAACAGGTCCGGTAACATCTGACAAAGAAGTTGTAAACAACATGTAAATTGTAGCTATGAGCTAGGCAGGCTATAGCGCGCAAATATGAGCAATATTTAGGTCATGCAATGTTGCCGGATGTCATCAGGTCATCTGTCCACTGTTTCATGCGCGCGGCGCCGCGCGCATGACGTGAGATTGCGAGAAACATAGACATGATAGATCAGATAAGATAAATCTGAATATTAAACCGCTGATGCAACGCAAGCCATATGATCAAATCACCATAGTCAAAAATATAAGAATTACCAACTATTTTGCTATGAATGGATAGTGCCAAAGTGGTCATGGATGAGATATTGAGATTATCGGGGATAAAAGAGTGTTCCTGTGTACTGTGTGACTTGACCAATCTTTATTATAAACTCGCAAATTCTGTATCTCGCAAATCATGTATCTACGTAACGAGATGCACGTGCAAGTTTTTAGCTTAATGCTATGATTACTACTGCAGATGAGTGCATGTGTTGTTTGTCATTTCTGAGGTGTTGCATTCGTTTTGTGGAGTATTTTGATAGTTTGAGCCAGGTAAGTGGTAAATTCTGGGTGGTTTCTCAGATGCTTAAGCTATTTCCACCCATATCATCTTTTGGCACCTATTCAGCACACACACTCTGAACGGGTCCCCTAGTCTATATCATAATTTGGTTGTTTGTTTGTCTGTCTGTCTGTCCAGCTGTCCACTATGAAATGATCATGCTGATTTTGAAGTTATGTGCACGTTGCCATGGAATGTGCTACTACTGTAATAGTGAACTGGGAGCTCATTTCTGATGATGGTGCTTTAAATACGGTGCCCTTTCCGTTATTTTTCTTTTTTGAGGAACAAAGCACATGCTTAGAGCAAGGATTGCACATATGAGAATCTTGAGTTGTTGAATCTGCTCAGCATATATTTTTTTCCACACGTGGTAAAATGTGTCATTTTGTCATTATCAACATAGACAATGCAAATTGGATTCAAAAGTCAAACAATGGGCCAAGCATTATATCGCAATGCTAATCAGAAGAAATGGCCCATTTGCTTCAAAGTGTACCTTCATAAAATCAACGTTTCAATTAACGTTGTCGTTGTATTGTTGTATCCAATATAGTTCAATGGGAAGTGTATCACATCCTTTTGATGGGTTTTCTTGTGTTCGATGATAAAGAATAATGTGTCACATAGGTACATATCTTCACATTTTCACAGATGTGATGAGCTTTACCAGACCTCTACTGCAAAGACAGGGTCTATCATCAGTTGACAAACTGAGACATGTATGACTTAAAAGATTTGATTTCAAAAGTCGCAATCTCCCCCTCAATTATTACTGTTATGATTCTGATGTAATGCATTGACTGGTATGTGTGCACCGGGACTGAAAATGGATGGACTGAAAAAGATGCGTGCTTCAACATGTCATTGTAACAAAATGTGTGAAACATTAATAATTAATATGTTACAGTTGATTTTTTTTTCTGGGCTGTTTTCTGGTGAGAAAGCCATGATTACAAAGTGTATTGATGATAAAGTCCCTCGACCCTCTAACTTTCATCAGATGGTGAAGATATCAGTCTATAGTCTCAAGTTATATAATGTGCTTAGATGATTCAACATTGAAGTCACCCAATACTCATTGCAGTTGTCATCCATCATTTTATTCAATTATCGCAATATTTTAATGATAGATGACAACAATTTATTATCTAAACCTTCTTTTCAGTCATGACAGAAAAAAAGATAAAGATTGATTTCTATCTTGGCGAGCCTTTGTTTCTGGATAGTAGTCTCTCGGTGAATAGCATCCTTCAGAAATGTGCATATAATAGAAACATATCAGTTAATTCAGTAAAGGGATTCATGCTTGTGCAAGGTGGTTACTATTTCATTCCTGTTGACCAAACAATTCCAATGGAAAGTGATGAGCCAATTTACTACAGATATGTTGACTATCACACAGATAGAGATTGTCTGTACTACATAGATAATCCATGTTTTCACTATGTATTTCATCAATATAAACATGATGTGAGAGTTTTCAATTTTAATAATGATGCTGGAATTTTGACTGATCTCTGTGCAATGGAAATCCTTATCATGGCGATGGTTTTTGGTGATGCACAAATGCAGAAACCACACAAATTTATCAAGTACTATAAGGAGCTGTGTGATGATCCTTTAATTGACACTGATTCAAAAGACATGAAAATCGCTCTGACAAAGGCATTGAAAGACTTAAAAGATGTTCGAACTGAATATGAATGTATGGAAAAGTACATTCAAACTGTGGACAAGAACCTTAAAGAGCTCATGAGGACCAACAAGACAGTTTTCAATGTATCAATTGACATAATGAAGCAGATTGGTATCAAAACAGGAACAATCAATATTTTTAAAGAAAAGATGGAAATAATTGAGGATCCTACAGCCAAGAACTGCATAATAAATCCAGTTAAGCAGCAAAGAAATGCAATGCATACAATTGAGTTTTCAGACCCAAAGTTATACATAAAGGCATTTGAAACAGATCTGAAGCTTGATATTTTAACACAGCATGGCCGCTATGGGCTCACTTTCTGTAATGGTCCATCCTCATCAGCAGACCAGAGCAACGTTTTAAGCAAACAGTGGCGTAAATGTGTAGCATTGATCTTCTTTTATGCTAATCTGGAGTATCCACGCTCAAGAAGGGAGCCTTGTCCTGCAGAAATAGTGCGGGATGACAAGAGGTCATTATGCCTGCATGAAAACTGTCCACTTGTTGTGCCATCACCACCTATCCATTACAAGCTAACAAGACAGGATGTAAGGATGATATTGAAACGGTATGGCACACGAGATGGATGGTATATGTACAATACTTTCAATATGGCCCCGAAACAGGATGAGAATCAAACTAATGGGGAGATTTCTCTCAGTTATTGCATGGATGATAAAATACACCAAATGACAGTCACATTCTCACAGGAAGTCGGATTTGGCCCTCCAATTTATAGGGTCGAATGTTTCAGGGGAAGAAAGTTTTGCTCATTATTTGAACTTGCATGCCATTTTTCCATTAATGGAAGGAAATTGCAAACATTTATCACTGACAAAATGATCAAAGACATTGCAACGCCAGGCACTGTTATCTTCCCTACAAATTGCATTCAGAAGATTAAATCTATAGATGAGTTTGAGAGAGGTTTATTCTATTGTGCATTGGACAACACAAAACATACAGTGAGATGCAAGGAACTACCTAGAAACTTCTGGCATGGTAATGCAAATATCCGAGTGGCTGAAGTGGAGAGTCTCATACGATCACTGTGTGATACCAACTCAATCCACTCGAACCTGATCCGCATATTTGGTATTTGCATGGATAGTCAGAGCGCCCATGTCAGTCAAATCACAGAGGACTTTGGAGTTTGTTTGCACGACTTTATCAAGCATGGAGATATATCAGACCATGATACACTACTCAAGATAGCACACCAAGTTGCATCTGGTCTCCAGGGTTTGCACAGCCGGCAGATAGTTCATGGATTCCCTGTCCTCCACAATTGTCTCATCGACCCACTCACTAACCACGTGAAGTTGGGAAGTGTGGGGATTCTCCGTATTGGTATCACTACCCAGAGATTGGATGGGAATAGACTGGTCGGGGAACAGCCTTCTTTCAAATGTGAGATCCTACCTGGAGAGAGCAGGTTTCACCCTGCACGATGGCTACCTAAAGAATCTCTGTATGACCACCATTTTAATGAACTGACCGACAGGTAGGATTGTAGGTACTGCTTGGTATGTGGCCCATTGTGTATACAGACACATTTCACACATATTGGGGTGTAGGTTAGTGTTTTACTGTATTCCTACAGGTGGTGTTTTGGTGTTGTGCTGTGGCAAATATTCAGTCAGGCAGAGATCCCTCTGTCGACTTACAGTGACTTGGAGCTAGTTGAACAGCTTGACCAGGTACAGTGTGTACAGTTTGTATGCGTTTGTGTGTGGTACCTTGGTGTGTGGGTGTTGGGACCTTACTTCGCGTCATGATTACCATCACAATGGCCAGGAATGATGAAATATGCTACTTGAATAATGAATAGTGCTACTGTCGCATGACCAGAAGTATATACCCAGGAGAAAGAGAATTGGTTTACAGAGAACTTGGCGTTGGATATCAACAACAAGTTCCTACAGATGATGCTTCAGACTACCATCAACTACTGCCTCACTCTCACATGTGTACGAACAGCAGCTATTCATATTATATAAAAGTATCAATTATAGTTATTTATCAAACTCACTGCCAAACACACACAGATACACGCACACACACACACAGATACACACATACAGACACACACACACTGCTATACACATCTCACCCTCTCTCTCACTCAGTCCGACTCGATAGACAAGGTTGTAAAACTACTCGATATTGAAGAAGTGGAGCGGGGTCTATGTTCAGCTAGCTACACATTTGCTGATCTACATGAGGAACCCTGCGACCTGGAGGATTTGGAAATTGAGGAGGTGAGAATGAGTGTGGTTACCATAGCAACCAACAATGCTGCTCCAGCATATATAATGTATCACTATAGTAATCAGATGCCAAGTTCCGAATAAAAGTATAAATGGCTACTGTATAATATGGCTACTGTCNCACAGCTATACACGTCTCACCCTCTCTCTCTCTCTCACTCAGTCCGACTCGATAGACAAAGTTGTAAAACTACTCGATATTGAAGAAGTGGAGCGGGGTCTTTGTTCAGCTAGCTACACATTTGCTGATCTACACGAGGAACCCTGCGACCTGGAGGATTTGGAGATTGAGGAGGTGAGAATGAGTGGGGTTACCATAGCAACCAACAATGCTGCTCCAGCATATATAATGTATCACTATAGTTATCATGATTCTAAGTTCCGAATAAAAGTATATGGCTACTGTCAGATTTTACATTAATAATCTCGCTGCAAATCCCCTCCCCTGATTGGTAAGTCTCCATTTGCTACAGGTCAATGGTTTGCTCTGTTTCAAGACTACCGACCATGACTGCGATGACGATTTGTCACCATTTCAGTCCAATTACAAGGAGTTCACTGGTGAGTGTGTCTCTCTGCTGATTATCAGTAGGGGCGAGGAAATCTCTCGCAAATTCTTCCCAATTCCTTGAGTTTTCCAAAAATATTTTTGTCAAAGTTTTCCAAAGTTTTCCTTACCCCCCTTATTCAAAATCTAAACAATAACCATATCACTGGGAATCATGACAGGTGCAAGTGACACTGTCAGGAGTGTAAGTGAAGAGGATGAGGACGATGAATGCTGTCATGAGGATTTAGCAGACCTTGATATCGGTTACGATGTTAGTAGACACACAAGCACACAAACACACAAACACACACATACATACACAGACACAGAGACACAGAGACACACACATTATTATACGCATTTCGTCATTACACAGTACACTCACACAGACGCACACACACAAACACACACACATACACACACCTATGACCTACACACACAGACACACACACACACACCCCTACACACACAGACACAGACACAAACACAGTTCTCACTACTGACGGTGTATACTGTATAGTGTATACCCAATGTTCAGGAGGGACACGGTGTGATGGAGTCAATACAGACACTACATGACAGTGATGTTGAGTTGACAGATGTCATCATCGGACAGGGCAACTTCGCAACTGTATGGAAGGGAGTGCTGAGGAATGAGAGGGTGGAAGTGGCAGTGAAGCTGTATCATCCTGACATCAAGGCTGTCGATATTCAGAAGGAAATAGACGCTATGACACAGCTTGAACACGACTATATCATACCGCTCAAAGGTGCGTATAGCGATAATCTACTGTGTGTGTGTGTGTGTGTGTGTGTACATTTCACCGTTATCAGCGTCTTAACATTCCAAGTTCCTACTTAACTCCTCGCAGAAACTGTTTTATGATTTTAGGAAGCTGTTGACCTTAGAGTATTTATACTATAAGAGAGAATTTCATTTCCTTACCCTTAATGCAACTATACCTACCTTCATACAATATCATTATACATTGGGCGGCGAGCGTATGTAATGGGTATATACCTAGAACCCTCAGCATAGCTAATAGCAGTAATAATAGAGTAGGTAAGTAAAGTTTGGGAATATTTTGTATAACATTAATTCGTTGTCCTAGGTGTTTATAAGGGAGATGGGACAACGTGGTTGATAATGAACTTCTACAAACTGGGATCCCTGGACAAATACATAGAACAGAATGCTACGATCAGTGTATGTACCTGTAACCTGTGAATACATTCTATACAATCTGTGAATTCACTCTATACAATCTGTGAATACATTCTATACAATCTGTGAATACATTCTATACAATCTACCTCCTTATTATACCTTAGAAATGTGGTTGTCCTGATTGTATTTTACCCCTATACTTCGGTAGTTTTTCATAATGAGCATTAGGCATTATCATTCACATATTTCATCCTGTCAAAATCGGGGCATTAGTAAGTTACCAACTAAGCGCCATAATTCACTTTTCGATGAATGTAATTTGTGTTATTGAACTCTTGCGTTGAGTACTTAATTAATACGTATGTAGCTAGCTGTATAATCTACCTACAACATACCCCAATCTACTCATAACATACAGACATTGGCAACACCTCTTGTTAGCAGTTAGTGACAGTATGTTGACAGTTGCTGACAGTATGGTAACAGTATGTTAGCAGTTGTTGTCTGTTGACAGTATGGTAACAGTTGGTGACAGTATGGTAACAGAATGATAAGAGTTGGTGATAGTATGGTAGCAGTTGTTGACAATATGTTAGCGGTTGGTGACAGAATGTTAACAGTTGGTGACTGTATGGCAGCAGTTGGTGACAGTGTGTTAACAGTTGGTGACAGAATGGTAACGGTTGGTGACAGTATGTCAACAGTTGGTGACAGTATGGTAGCAGGTGGTGACAGTATTGTAACAGTTGGTGACAGAATGGTAACGGTTGGTGACAATGTGTTAACAGTTGTTGACAGTATGTTAACATCCCCAGGTGGAGAGACTGTGCTTGTTCGCGAAGCAGATCGCAGAGGGGATGAAATTCCTGGCTGACATGAAGTACATTCACAGGGACTTGTCCACACGGAATGTATTGGTACAGAACGATAGGAAAGTACGAATATCCGACCTTGGGCTGTCCCGGGTAAGTGTTATCCAGGATAGTGTAGTAGTGTACCATGTACATTGTACAATGAGTAAACTGTTACTGGCAGTGTACTGCAGTGTATAGTACCTGTAACATATACACATGCACTGTGCAGTACACAGTACACACCGTGTCCTCCATATAGACTGCTCTACAATATGTTCAGAGTGTGGAAAACCAGTACTACATTCACAAGACGGGGGTGATTCCCTACCTTTGGTACCCTCCCGAGTTTTTCGTCACACAAAAATACGGCAAATCCCTGGACGTTTGGTCCTACGGTATCACGTGCTGCGAGATTTTCAACAATGCAGAGGTAAACATTCCTTCAGAAAATAGAGAATGGTATTTCTGGGGGAAGGGTTCCAGACTTTCAGACACTTTCAGCATCGTATCTCATTGTTCATTGATCTTTTCTAAGTTTTTGGAGGTCAATCACCATCTTATCTTTTTAGACATGTGTAGAAGATTGGCCATCAATCCTTAGTTTTCCCGAAATAAGTTTTGAGATTTGTGACCCTTCCCAAAGAATACCATTCTCTAGTGATATGACCAAATATGAACCATGAGTATCACAAGTAATGATCTATGAATATACGACAGGTTCCCTATCTAAACTGTGATCCACCGATAACTGATATCAAGATGTTGAAGGATTTCTTTGATAACGGGAACAGATTGGCTATCCCTTGCAAAACTCCGCCGCTATTTTGTACCATTATCACGGTAAGTAATTCATATCTTACTAGCTTCTCTATAACATTAAGTTATTGTTAGCAGTTCACTGTACTGTATACTACGTTAAGTAAATGTGATGGGATCAGAAGCCATACCTATCAGATACAATTTCCTTCAGAATTGCTGCAAAGAGAAGGCAGAGCGATGGACATTTTCTGATATTGTGAACTACATAGATGAAAATTCGCCATCCAAGAAAGGCGAAGAATTTATCTGATAGATGAAGAAATTCTCAGAAACGAGAACTTTGCGTAGCGCGCGATAACAAAAATGTGATGAAATGCAAATGACCGATCATCGAATTTGGTCACGTGACTGTATATACAGTATGTAGTACGTACGCGCACATGGCGCAATACTTAAACAATAATTTTTTCGTACTGATAACGATTTCGGTATAGAATAGAGATTGCAAAGATTCAAAATAATTCATCGAATCTGAAATCATATTCATGACATTGGAAAGCTTCATTTTAAAAGCCTTACGCCTTTTTTTTCTTGGTTTTCATCTTTTGATATCTTTCACAATATTTAAAATGGAAAGTGATAGATATATTCTTTGATGACACACATGCTTTTCCATTTGTTATTAACTTCAGTTCGTTTATTTCACCGACGCAATTTACTTCGATTTTCTTTGTCACTAAAAATGTATGTACATGCAACACTGGAAAATGTGTGTACATTCGAGTTTTCGACCGATCGTGTCTGGTATCGTTTTCAGCAATAAAATCTGCGTTCAATGGTAGTAAAATTTCGAGTTCACAAGAACGTAAACTAATTCAAATACATCATTCATTAAGCGTATCTACAGGCTTTCCCTTGCTTGAGAATACCGAGCAAATATTCGGAATATACGTGATTCTGGCGTGTTTCATGGTCGCTGTCAAGGGTATGGGAGGAAGTCCCGAGACTAACTGGTGCGGGTACCGCGATTTCTCGGTGGGCTGCTTCTCCAGTCTTACTGGGAGCATTCGGCTGGTGTCAAGTTGTAGCAACTTGGGTATAAGAAGAGGGTGTGTCGCCGTTTCCTCCTGATTGAATAACGGAATATCAGAGCAGCATTTTGAAAGTTGACGCACAACGACGGAAGCAGATGATATGTCTTTATTTCGCTACTCCTGCACAAAAACAAAACTTCAAAAACCGTAATGAATTGCAGCATCTTGACTGACTTACCGCATTTGTATCTGGTTTCCACTTAGTTTTCGGCCTCATGCTCGCCACCTGCTTCAAAACGGGCATCTCTTCTATCTTGGCGGGAACGGCAGGTGAGCTGGTACAGGATTCAGTACCGACCACGGGAAAGTGGACGTGGACTGAGTGGGGGGCTGTGTCGCGCAACTTCTTCAACATGGCTGCGGGGAGTGCAGGGGTAAGAGCGCACTCAGCAGGTAGTGATGCGATGATAGACCCTGTCGAGAATTTCGCCCCCAAAAGACTATTTAAGAATTGAATTGACTGAATAACCAGCGGGGTTTTAAATCGGTCGGAAAAGGGTCCTTTATTCACGGATGGGTCACCCATTCCTCATAGAGACGAGTCATGACGTAGGTGTTGCATACTGGTGTCAACGCATACCTATGACCTACGTCAGAGTCATGCAGTGGTGTCAACAAGTTATTACAAATGAGTCCCCGTTCGTCACAGACGCCTGTCATGACGTAGGTGTTGCAATGCACCACCTACGTTATGACTTGCATACTGGTGTCAATGCATTCCTACGTGAGAGGGACGCAGTGGTGTCAGCAAGTTATGACGAATGAGTCCCCCATTCGTCACAGAAACCTGTCATGACGTAGGTATTGCATACTGGTGTCAACGCATTCCTTCGTCAGAGTTATGTTGTGGTGTCAGCAAGTCATGACGAATGAGTCACGTATTCGTCACAGAGGCCTGTCATGACGTAGGTGTTGCATACTGGTGTCAACGCATTCCTTCGTCAGAGTTATGCAGTGGTGTCAACAAGCTATTACGAATGAGTTTCCCGTTCGTCACAGAGGCCTGTCATGACGTACTGATTCGATTATGCTCCAATCCCTCCAATACCTCACAAAACAGCTGAAAGCAGCTAGGGTATGGGACCGCACCCTGTAGAGCCTGGATATTATCTTGACCAATTTGATCAATTGCAAGACGTTCTTCTTTCACCTCGCTTAATTTGGTATCAATTTGTCATGCAGATTGGAGAAGTGCAAGAAGCTTTAAGAAGTTTTCGAGTTCAGAATAGGTATCAAAAAATGATTGGTTTTTTCATATTTTTCAGTTCCCGTGGGTCATCCAAGGAGACATCTGTACAGTATTGTCGCTCTCACGTCGCTTTCACGTGCCAAAACAATGATCAAACTCTCACTCGAGCAATAAAATTATAAAGATAGCACCACAATAATAAGCACAAGGAAGAAAACTGAGCCTTATTGAGCCTTACATTAATCTTTTTGGTTTTCTTACATCATAAGTCAACCCCCAACATAGACTGTTTCAAATTCCAAGCGACAATGGAGTAAGGAGGTGGATTTGGAAAATTTTTAGACAATGAATCAAGTTGGATGTAAGTAACCGTGAACTGTGGGGTCGGTCACTTGGGGAACTGTGCGAATATGGGAATTGGGAAGCAGCCCAATTTCCCGCTTACATATACATTGATGATTTGATTGATCTATAGTAGGGAATGAAATATATCAAGTACATTTCACTTCACTAACCCAACGGTTTAGCCAAACCCAATGGGTTATCCTCCTAAGTGATGATTGATCATATTACAGTAAGCGTATCAATCGTTGCAATCATTGGAAATACCCGTCCCCATTCCCCTCGGCTGATGAAGGGAACCATCCCTCATTCCTTACAACTTAATTCAACTTACCACTGTAGTTAATGTGGAGCATAGTTGGCCGGACAAGATTCTTCATGACACGCTGATCGTTGATAGTATCGAAGAAGTGATCTTCCTCTTCCAATAGATTGTCACAGTACGTTGTCAACCTCCTGTAAAGTGGTACTGTTGGTAAATCAATGTCAGGACTTGTCACTGTCAGAGTTTCACACAGTGACAGTGCCATTGGTCGATATCCATCCACAGAGGAGGTGGGAGAGGCATGACACTGCAGCTCACACTGAGAGCGGTGACGTCATGACCAACTGTTTTACCCGATCTGAACGTGGAGTCGTTTGTAATGTAGATCCAGTGCATCTCTGATCTTCCGGTGAAGGATCATGGCTCGATTGAGATCAACCTCCCCGGCCACGTCTTGATTCATGAGTTCTGATTGGAGTTCATTGTACCTCCTGAACCGGAGATACGCCCCAAAGATGGAGGCTAGCTTTTGTTCTATCAACTCGGACCACCTGGTGAACAGCAATTGTTGTG
>CAMPET010000266.1:56656-93997 GCA_946803715.1 Beroe ovata
TGTGTGTGTGTGACGTGTGTTTGTCTGTGTGTGTGTGTGTGTGACGTGTGAGTGTGTAAACCTACTACCTATTGATAATGTTGATGATGAGTTTGTGGGCCAGGTTACTTATGAGACCCATCCTATGAACCATGTTTAGGTATTCCTCATTGTTACGCTGATCAGCAACACTGATATACAACTTGGGTATCACCGCTTCTACAGCAGCCGGCTTCACATAATCCGTGGACACTCCCGAGTCCGCTTTATCCTCCTCCTCCTGCCCTTGCTCCCCCGCAAAGTTATCAGATCTGGGTGTTGTATCGGGCGGTGGCGGTGATGCGCCTGACACCTGGGATGGAGACTTCGCCACGTCACCCCAGTGATCCCGCCAAAACCGAGCCAGAGCCTTCTCCAAAGCTTGCACCTCGTATTCCTTGACAGAGACGTTAGGTTTTCAGAGAGAAAGTTGGTTTCTTGTGATTGTTCGTCCTACTTTGATCTATCAACAATATCAGGTGAACCTGATGTTTCTCGAACTCCAATTCTGTTTTTATCTTCTTGTTGACCCACTGTTCCCGCATGTTGACACGCTCCTTCTCCTTCCTCAACCGTTCATTTGTATGATCTGGCGGAGATAGGAGATTAGCGCTCCAGAATTGAAAATACGAGATAATCCAAAGTCTTCATTCAAACATGGATATTTCCAATTCAATGCCAAGTGACTATATAACAGAATATTGCCCGAGTCAGGAGACTAAGCCGACTGATAAGTGAAAAGTGTGCAGCAGGAGTAAGACGATTTTTCCTATAGGTCTATTATTTCCGAAACTACCAAGGATGGAGAAGACTGTTTTCTCTCTTTCCTTTATCCTCCTGTCAAGATCCTTGTCGTCCAACCTTTTCCTCCCGGACAAGTCCCTAATTCGCATGTCCTTCTCCTTCAGAGCCTGGGGTCATGTCACGTGGTACATGTTGTGATACAGTTAGTGAGACACACGTAGGTATAGAAGTGGACCATTATGCGTGGTTTACACGCTTTATAATCCATCGCGCGCGTGATAAGACCACGCGTGATACGACCACGCGTGATTTCACCTGGAAAATCTCGAATTCGAGCGAGCTGAGCATCTCTGTGCTTTGTATCCTAAGTTGAAGGGGGCTCTGCTCGTATTTGAAATTGCTCTGCAAAACAATTTGAGTGATATCTTTGCCGTTTAGTATCTCTGTAACAGTCTCCTTGAACCTGTTTAAAGCATGAAACATGTAAGGTTGCTTTATATTTCTTATTATAGTAAACAGCGGCTTATTCGCTGATCAAAACCACAACCAAACGAACAGTGTTTACAAATTGAGATCATCGTCACCATCATCGAGATCATTTCAGCCAAACTGTGCTAAAAGAACTGTATTGTATGCTATCTGGGGAATAAGGGGGCTTGAATCATGATAACGAACCTGAATATGGAGAAGACAACCTTATTCAGTTCCTTCTTATGAACACTGAGGAGCTTATCGTGCTCATTGATGAGTCTCCTGGTTGTCGCCTCGTTCCTTGACTTCTCCTTCGCTATGAACTCCCTTACTTTCTCCATACTCTTCTCAGACTGCTCTCTCATCGAGGCGATGTACTTCTGTAGCAACGCTATGTCCTGTACAAACACGGGAGTTCATTGCTCATGCAGTCTCTGCTCAATAAGCAATGTTCATTATCTCCATATTCGACAAACCCCATTGAGTTATCATGAGCGGTGAACTAAATTGTTCATAACAGGCAGTACAACGTCATGACAAAACAGTATAGAGTACGAAAATTGGGTATTATAGTCACTGGTCACAGGTAAGGTTAATGGTAAGCGGTAGTGATTGGGTTTAGGCTCACCTCACATTGCTTGACACCCTTCTCCTTCTCGAGCTTCTCTATTGAGGCGATGTCCGCCGTGGTGAGCTGCTGTGGTGCACCACCATTCCCAAACATATCTGTGTGTGGGGATATCTACTACACTTTGGGGAACTGACAGTGACAGCAAATAACAGACAAATGATACCTGGCAACGATCAGCAAGTTACTTGGTAACACCTGGTAACCCTGTTACCACCCATTAACCGCCATGGAGTGTGTTACCTTGTTGAGCCATGCTACCCCGCCTCCCTGAATCCTCTGACAATCGCTTGATTGAGGCACGTCTTATCGCAGCCTCTGCCACCATGGCAATGCTCCCTTTCCGGGTTTTCCTCCTTTTCTTATCCATCCTAAAAACAATTTTCTCCAACTCAGGACTCTCAGGGCGGGAAACGACCTCTGTCTGTGTCTCAGCTTCTTCCACCTGATTAGTGAACTTGTGTTATGCGCTTAGTCAATTAAGACACCGGTGGGAGGGTGGAGGGTTGAAAATGAAATTTAGTAAATGACAATTTAGTAAATGACAATGCACTGATTATTTAACCTCTATTTCGGTGTTTGTAGCAGTATCGACAGTAATCACTTCGTCAAACATGACTGAGTCGGAGTCCCCCCCCAGCAGAGATTGTGTGATGATTGATGACGCCTCCTGGGGAAGTGGCGTGGTCTCCAGGACAACGGGAGACTCGGGAGGAGGTGCCACTTCCCGCTCTTCCTCCTTCACTTCCTCCCTACCCTCAGCCTCTTTCCTTATCGCCTCCACGTCCATCGTGCCGGCAACAATAGCATCTTGCAGTTCTGCTATTTTCTGTTTCAATAACTTGACTTCTGCGTTTAGCATGACAATTGTGTTGTCCAGTTGCCGGATCTGCTTGTTTTTCCGGACCAAGACGACTCTTATCGCTTCGTTGGATGATGCCAGATTCTGTAGCTTTGCTGAAACATCTTTTAGTTGAAGTTTAGAACTTTCATCGCAGAACTATCACATAACTCTACTGCTGCCGAGGGAATAATATGAAAGTTATGTCGGTATTTCAAGGGTAAGGTCTGTTAAGGAAAAGTGGTGCCAGATAGGTGGTGGTGACTGGTGTCAGGGGAAAAGTGCTGTCTGAGAAAGTGGTGTCAGTGAAATTACTGTCAGGGGGAGTGGTGTCAGTGAAGTGGTGTCAGAGATAGTGATGTCAAGACTAAGCAGTGTCAGGAAAGTGGTGTCAGATATAGTGATGTCGATAGTCGAGGGAAAAGTGATGTCAGGGTAACAGTGCAATAGAAAGTACTGTCAAGGGGAAGTGCTGCCAAGCAAAAGTTTTGTCAGAGATAATGATATCAAGGGAAAGTGCTGTTTAAAGAAGGAAAGTGGTGTCAAGGGAACATGCTGAAAACTGGGATCTCCGGATCTAGTTTAGTGGAGCATTGAAACTTACCTTCAACCTCTTTCTCAGAAGCTTGGATGACCTCCTTGAGGACGGATTTAGGGATGACAGCCTGCTTGGCCGGTGCTTGTTGCTTCTCCTCCTTCTTCGGACGTGACTCCCTTCTCTCCAGTGTCTTGCTGGACATCGTCTCCAGTGTCTGGATCTTAATCTTCAGTTTGGAGATGACACCATCTTTCTCCTCCACTTGATCTCTCAGTGTGTCGCACTGCTGACTCAGCCTCACTCTGCTCTCTTCTATCTGATGACGTCATGGCTAAAGTGTNGTGCCACTTCCCGCTCTTCCTCCTTCACTTCCTCCCTACCCTCAGCCTCTTTCCTTATCGCCTCCACGTCCATCGTGCCGGCAACAATAGCATCTTGCAGTTCTGCTATTTTCTGTTTCAATAACTTGACTTCTGCGTTCAGCATGACAATAGTGTTGTCCAGTTGCCGGATCTGCTTGTTTTTCCGGACCAAGACGACTCTTATCGCTTCGTTGGATGATGCCAGATTCTGTAGCTTTGCTGAAACATCTTTTAGTTGAAGTTTAGAACTTTCATCGCAGAACTATCACATAACTCTACTGCTGCCGAGGGAATAATATGAAAGTTAAGCCGGTGTCAAGGGTAAGGTCTGTCAAGGAAAAGTGGTGCCAGATAGGTGGTGGTGACTGGTGTCAGGAGAAAAGTGCTGTCTGAGAAAGTGGTGTCAGGGGGAGTGGTGTCAGTGAAGTGGTGTCAGAGAAAGTGATGTCAGAGAAAGTGATGTCAAGACTAAGAGGTGTCAGTGGAATTACTGTCAGGGGGAGTGGTGTCAGTAAAGTGGTGTCAGAGATAGTGGTGTCAAGACTAAATAGTGTCAGGAAAGTGGTGTCAGATATAGTGATGTCGATTGTCGAGGGAAAAGTGATGTCTAAAGCTGTCAGGGTAACAGTACTGTCTAACAGGTAGAAAGTACTGTCAAGGGGAAGTGCTGCCAAGCAANTCTACTGCTGCCGAGGGAATAATATGAAAGTTATGTCGGTATTTCAAGGGTAAGGTCTGTTAAGGAAAAGTGGTGCCAGATAGGTGGTGGTGACTGGTGTCAGGGGAAAAGTGCTGTCTGAGAAAGTGGTGTCAGTGAAATTACTGTCAGGGGGAGTGGTGTCAGTGAAGTGGTGTCAGAGATAGTGATGTCAAGACTAAGCAGTGTCAGGAAAGTGGTGTCAGATATAGTGATGTCGATAGTCGAGGGAAAAGTGATGTCAGGGTAACAGTGCAATAGAAAGTACTGTCAAGGGGAAGTGCTGCCAAGCAAAAGTTTTGTCAGAGATAATGATATCAAGGGAAAGTGCTGTTTAAAGAAGGAAAGTGGTGTCAAGGGAACATGCTGAAAACTGGGATCTCCGGATCTAGTGTAGTGGAGCATTGAANTGAAAATGTCCTAAAGTCACCTAAAATTACCTAAAATTACTGATACACGGCACAACGACAGTGCAATTGGTGCTGCGACCAGGATTTATTCGTATTTCAGAACCTGGGTTATTTCATCTTCATTTCCACGGTTGTTCACTCCATTTACACAATTCCAAAACATGTTCCTGTGTATCAATATACTGACACTAACTCATTATCCTCCTATTGTATCGGTTAAAATGGAGAAAACCCTTGAGGCGCTAGGAGCATTGACAGGAGAGCAGAGGGATGAGATTCGAGCCGCACATCAAGCTCAAGTCGAGGCCGAGATAACAACAGCCATCGCCCAAGCTCGAGAAACAGTCATAGCAGGAGCCGCAGGAAGCAGTGAACAGGAAGTCAGCGACCATAGTAAGATCCCAATTAAACTTTTTATCGAGAGATTCGAATCCTTTAAAAATGTCATGAGCCTTCAAGGACGGCAGGCTATAAACGCTTTCATGATCTGCTTAGATACTATCAACCGATGTAAGTTAATCGATAGTGGGGTTTCGAATTGTCAAGATTGGAATGAGTTTAAGGAGCGAGTTATTCTGACGTTACACTTACAACAGCCGCAAGCAGCAGTCAATGCTCGTTTAGAATTGAAGAAAGCTCTGCAGCGTCTCAATGAATCTTTGTCTGATTTCGGTGACCGTCTGCGACAGTCTGAGCATCTAGGCCAAGTGGAAGGTGTTATTCGTGATTCCGCCTTGAAAGCATTGTCCGCCGTTGAAAATAGGGACGATTCAGCTACCCATATGTTAAACATGATAGATGACGTCGAAATTGATTCCAATGACATGACAGCCGAAACTAATCGTCGCGTAGCGTCTTATGGAGCTAGTGACACCATGAAGTCCAATGAGAAGTATAACGTCACAAACGTGAAACCAACTACATCTAGAGTGAACAATGTTGAGTTAGACACAGCACCTCGACGAACTGTCATCTGTTATAAGTGTCTTCAGCCTGGCCACTACTCTTACCAGTGCTATAATTCACACTCTAGCATTATAAATGCTGATTATAATCAGAATCAGCCGTCTCACAGGGGAAACTCAGGTCCAGGAGGATACTATAATAACAGAAGGAAGCCACTTGTGATTCGCCAATATTGCTCAAAGTTGAATCATTCTGCATTACGATGTAAGAGTCGACTTAGGGATATGGAGCTCCAAAAGGCGAACGTTTTGCCCAGACAGCCTATGCTGAGCCAATCATGTGCTCCAAATACCAGCGCACAGCCAGATCATTCCCAGGCGCAGACGCACAATCTATCTATTGATCGTCAAGCTCGGAGAGAACCGCACAATGTCCCGGCTAATGCTCATCAAGGTGTTGGTTTCGATCAAGCATCTCCCGAATCAGGTCGTTTGGACAAAAAAGTGGACAGTGAACAGGAGTCTGAGGTTAATACAGAGTCAAAAAACTAGATGGTCCCTCTCTTGTCAAGAGGGAATCTGGAAAATGTGAACTGACTCCGGCACAGCACTCTTCTGAGGCATGCATACAGAGCTATCTATGCGAGGAAAAAGTTCACATTGGGGCTGTTTTACTTCACACATTGTTGTTTATCCTTTAGTAGACACATGACCAAGTGTGAGTCTGATGATAACTGGACTATAGTTAGCAAGATACGGTGGTTTCTTTACGTAATCAACAGAGTGTTCAATCTGGCCCGAGGTACTGCTATATTCTAATGACTTATCACGTCATTTCATCTCGGTCAAGGTAACATTGGTCAGTGTGAAATCTAACAAACCATTTGACGTGGGTCTGGAAAAGCTAGTTGCAGATAGTTTTTGAAGGTATCCCATCATCAACTGTTAGTTTCACACGTGATAGATTCCCACTATACAGCATATCTATGCAGTTCACACTATTCCGCCTCCAATTAAAAGTGAACTGAGGGAACTTCTGATCTTATCTGATACCACATGTACCGAGTTTCACTAATCAGGCCATCTGATAGACTCTAAGCTGATTGCACAATTAGGCTGAGGTACACAGACCATTAGACCATTTACATCATTTACATTCGACCATTTACATCAGTAATATTTTGGAGTTTGGACTAGACGTCTAGACGGTTGAAAGAAGTTGTAGGGACGAGTGCATGTTTCCTCTTCAGTATCATCTCCAAACAACTGGTGGATAGTTTGAAGTTTTCTAACTGGTTTTTGGATTTACAGACATACATCCTACTGAAGTGGCTCTTGGATTTACAGACATACAACCTACTGAAGTGGATTCTGAGACAACAGACAGATATATTACAGAAGTGGAGTTGTGAGCAAGACAAGTTACTACAATTAGATTATCGATGTTGGTGCTCAGTGGAATCAGTTACTATAACAGAGAATTTGATGGTTCAAATCGAATGGCAGATATTCCCTACAAGAGATGGACATTATACAGCAGTTTTGGTACAGATACTTGAAATAATAATAAAATTTGCAAAGTACAACAGAAATTAGGCGGAAGATCAGCAAATAACAGTGGAATTACAAGTTTACAGTGCAAACAAATCTACAGAGATGTTGGAGGAGCGTTACACAGCAGTTTGGAAGTGGATTAATTTACCCAGACAATAGATATTACCTGCGTCGCCAGCGTACGCGTAATAAGTTCGTTGACATCTGGAAGTGGTACCAGCCTGGCATAACGGGATTGTTTTTGTTCGGATATTGGCAGAATTACGGAGGTTGGCGCCAATTAGTTCTTCTGCTCGCCAACTATTAGAACATAAACAGCCTGTACCAATCATTCATTGCACTGTCGACTACGGATTGTTTCAAGTATTACCAAGCCTTCATCTCAGCGAAGCACCTATGTCGAGGATATTGTGGTAGACAGTTCTGCAAGCGATCGTGTGTAAGTTGTGAATAGATTAAACAATACATGCTATAATCAATCACAATGGAAGATTTCGAAACAGCAAAGACTATCATTATGTTTCAGTGTGTATGTTTCAAAATGGACGTCCCTAAACCGCCGGTCGAAATGTGTAACAATTCATGCATGCTGTCCGAATGAGAGGTGGTCGTTGATATCACCCATATCAGGAACCAGTCATTGGAATCCATAGTTGGAAAATTTCGTTAATTTGGATAGATTCTCGAAGGAGCATTGGAGTTTCGACAGTTTTTATCAGAACCCGTTGAGCCTATTGACGATCGCACGTCAGAGTCAGCGTTTTCACGAGATCTTTTTCATATGCATGAAACTTCAGGGGAAATCACAGTTACGATGGCTTCAATTTCAACGGTTCTTGGATAACACAGCTAGTCGAACTTGAATATGAGGAGAAGAACACCTTGGCCTAGGAGTAGAATCAGTGTCGTCAGCAGTTTCTGTCTCGAAGTGGTTCAGGCTTCTCCGCCAACTGTCAGTGTCATTATGAGGAACGTGTCAGTTTCACAGGCAGTGGCCCACACAATCACATGCATTCAGTCAATTCTTGAATAATTGGTCACTCAGCTCAAACACAAATCGGACCGAACATCATCGGAACACTCAGACGATCTGAGAAACCATCTGTTGGACCATGGTGCAGTTCCTACTGGCATGAGGGTTCACAATTCACATCATTCTCACTTATTTTCTCGTCTTCGAGTCACTAGACCGCCATTTAGTGATTTCGATAATCTATTGTCCATGTTTCACCATCATACATCACCTGAAAAAAAATCGGGGAAGGGGGAAGAAAAGGGAATTCAACACGCCAGTTGATGGGACTAACAGTTTTTCCAGGTTCTTCAGATTTTAAAAGGGAACACAGAGAGCTTCAGAAGAAGAATAGTCTGCTGCATTGCTACAATCTGACATCAGTAGCACAGCCACAACCATTACAGAGAGTAAACACGCAATACGCATCCTGGATTCGATGTTTCGAACAGCCAAGAAGGGTCGTGGAAAGATTCGGTAGAGGAAGAGACCTGTGACATCGGGGACGCACTCTACTGCAGCTACATGACGTGGACTTGGTGAGGTTGTGACGGTGACCGAATCAGAGAAAAAGGCTGAACATGTGAAAGATTCCGACAAAAAGCCGGATAAGGAGCACATATCTGTGCGTGTGGATGTGGAGAGCTTGCCGAGCAACAATGAAATGCCGCCATCATTCACCAAGACTCTTGTTTAATACAGGGACAATATACCTTGGTTTGCGGACACTAGCCCAAGCTGTACATGAGGACAGGATTTGCTGAACACTGACGAGGATTTTGCAGACGAGGAAAGAGGAACAGGGAACGAGGACAAGACGGCTGACTTACGGCTTCCTGCATCACCAGTCACCACTCTACAAAATAATCAAAAACAATGACATAAACTTGAATCAAATATGACTATGATGATCAATGAATAATGATAATGAACAATGCATATTCAAGGGACTATTCAGGATACCATCGAGGCATGATATGACGCTGCTATATGGCTGATAGTTGTCGATGATTTCCGCCTAGGATCTTGCTTCTGATTTTTTTCTGATTTTTCGCAATACGCTGGGCTGAGATATTCATTTGCTTGTTTGAACGAGGGGGCGAGTTGCACGGTGTGCGGTTTGGGGTATGACGTAATTTGCTGATTTTGGGGTCGTTTGGTGCCGTGAGCACTGGACTGGGTTCGATATCACACTATTGATCCAGGCTCGCGCCATCACGTGATTCAGCCTAACTGAGCGTGTGCATTCTCCCCTGATTCAGTTTTTCTAGNTATACTCTGGGGACGCTGGATGGTTACCCATTAAAATTACAATATGTAACGCGTAACTGCACGATCAGTGTTGCTGCTTTGTAACAAACTTGATACATGTTGTGGTGTATGTGTGGTTAATAATATCCATAGGCAACATGTTGGTCTGGTAACACTTATAGATAGAACAGACATGCAAGCCCTTCTTGATTTCAAGGGCTATAACCGTCAATTCATCCTTGTAAAAATGCTGGTGTAACAACTGTAACATACACGTCGTTGTTGCACCGTAGGGAGGGATCCTCCTGCAAAACTGCTGCCGGATGAAGCGAACTTGAGCATGGCCATACCCCTGCTCATTCTCCGAGCTCTAGGATTGCTCGAAACCAATTCGGATACCTCCATCTTCACTTTGCTGGGGGTGAAATATGAAATTAGGGAGTGAAATGTGCAGGCGAGAGTGAAAACGGAACTTTAAATAGGAAGAAAAATGAAACGAATGTTTGAACTTTGAATGAAGTCGAAGAATTGAAGGGTATTGGAGCTTTTTACCCCATTCATGATACCGGACAGCTTACCTCACAGCAGCATTGCACATTTTGATTCTCTTCTGCACATTGGTTTTATAGGTTGAAACATCGTCAAATAGAGCAGTGATTTCCTGATGAGAAGACTCACAAGTATAATACAGGGTGTGTCAAAATAAACGATAAATAAAGGAGGGATTCAGCATAAACTTATGGGAATTTTGTGAGTGAGTGTGTTGGTTTATGGAGTGTTCTGTGAATTTGGCATTTTGTGGATCGATCACAGAAAATTTAACCGTGGAGTGAGTGTGACTCCACAGTAAGTCATTATACCTTCTGAGCGACGCTCTCATCATATCTCTCACCCTCGTCTGAACTCTCCTCCTCATTCCTTGCGTGGTGAATAGTTTCTGAATGATGAATCAACGTGAGCAGAGTGTGGAAAGAGGGGGGATTTCAATGATCGCAGAGTCGGCGAGCACTAGGACTGTTTAAGCATGCCGGAGCAGTGCAAAATGCCCTTTCTTTTCTGTCCAGTATGACACAACACTCACCTAGTCTAAAGATCAGGTCTTCGATAAGATCTTCCAGTCCGCTGAGCAACCTTGACTCCTCCTCATTTGACTCAGCGAGGTTGTTGGATAGCCCAGCACAAACACAAATGCCATCAACTGCCTAGGAGAGAGGGGATGGTGATGAATTATGTGATGGATTCGGTATATGTTGAGATATAACATATAATGAGTGTTTCAGAATGCATACTTTCTTGGCAGCTGGTTCCTCGTCCTGATCTGTTAAAGTCTCATTCAGTAACTTCATACGTTCGTTGAAAATCTCATACTCCTGGGCAATTTGTGCCCTCTCTCTGCCCTCCTGAGCTGCTTGTATGTCGTTAAACGGTGCCCTATGAGCAATCATGTTAGCTTACTAAAACATTGACATGTATGATTTAGGTACAATTCTTACACAGAACGTGGGTAAATGTATGTCATGAGGGACCGAATACATGGCACATACGATCACAATTCGACCACAGAGATTCTATTCCTCACCATGACTCAAGATGACCATCAAAATCATCATATACCTATCGAAGTATTGGTGTAAAGTAGGATCCTCATCATCGTCTATGTTGACCAGAGTTGGTTTAAACTTCTTTCTCCTGTTCTTCACTCTGTTGGTCCTAGCGACCATTTTCCTCCCACTGTATAATGTATGTTCACTCCTCTCTCATGGGCCTACACAGAAAGCAAAGTTGGCAATGTGATAAGGCTATCAACTTCTGTGACAGAGTGGTCTGTACGGAAGCCCACGGTTTTGATTCCTTGTTTAACATGCCGTACAGCAAGGATCTCCACCGTGTTCGCCAGGCTAGGCACATAACCACTCTGTCTTGACCAAAGTCGAATTAAGTTAAGAATCAACCAGTATAAGAGCATAGACAACGGTCTTATACGCTCTGTCATCTGTACACCCGGATGGATGATCGCATCAACTGCAACAGACGAGGTATCGACAAAAATCATCCAAAATGTTAAAAATGGAGGACGGCAGTTATGTATAACACCGAACATATCGAAACATGATAGGTAACTTTAATGCAGCTGTAGGTGCCTACCTACCTTTTTGGGAGAAGTAATTTAATAATGGACTATGGAAATAGTGTGCAAGTTGTGGGGCATTGAATATCACAAAACAACCATGCAACGTGCGAGTCGAACAACAAAACTTTACAACAGTCAACAGTACCGTACGTAAGTATAACTATTTCCAGTTGACAGAAATCGAGGTATGAGAAAAATTCGGGTGTTCCCTGTTGAAAATTTGCATCAAATCAGATAACCATAGCATTTTGAAAAGAAAAGAACACGGGCCAAAGAAAATCTCTCATAACATAAGTGAACGGAACATTGAACAAATAACGACAACATATTAAGTAAATAAGCAACGATCAAGATAAAAAGTAAAGCCTGTAGGTCTAGGTACTGGAAACTGTACCGGAATGAAATCAAAAATAGTAAGGGAGTATGATAATGAATGACAATTTTCGATGACTATTAGCTGCGCGCTACAGAGAGTTGTCAAATGCTGTATAGCGCTCGATTTTGTTGGAGGGTTTTCCCTACCGTCGCGTCGGCGCCGCGCAATTGTAATTTTGCGCCGCGGCCGCCCGACGATAAAATCCCGCCAGCAAGCATAGGTAGAAATCTTTAAGGATCTCTTCCTACCCTTGCTGGCGGGATTTTACCCCTGGCAAGGGCAGAATGACTTGTCAGATTTTATCTGACCTCAGTTTCTCGCGCGCGCCGCGCGCGAGAAACAGGTCAGGTAACATCTGACAAACAAAGAATGACAATTGCGCGGCGCCAACGGTAGGGAAAACCCTTAATTTTTTAAATCGCATTTCAATTTTTCTAAGTTTTTAAAAGAAATCAAGCACTTAAATGTCTGAGTAAGCTTTGTAGGATTTCACCCTACCCTTGCTGGCGGGATTTTATCCCTGGCAAGGGGCGGATTGAAAATCGCGCGCACCAACGGTAGGGTAAAATCCTACAAGAGTAAGCTAAAAGATGATCATTAACCGTGACATCAATTTCACTTTCCCATCAATGATCAATATTCAATTTAATTTCAAAATCAGATGTGTATCTTTTTCGATCTTTGTTTGGAATCTTAACAAAAGTTTGTCAGATTTTATCTGACCTCAGTTTTTTGTCGATCGATGATAGACCCTGTCGAGAATTTCGTTTTGCGCGCGCGCGCGGCGCAAACTTATTCTCAGACAGAGAATAAGTTTGCTTGCATCAGCGGTCTAGCATCGCCAGACAACTCAGTTTCTCGCGCGCGGCGCGCGCGCCTTCATCGTAGGCCGAAACAGTTTCGGCCTTCGATGAAGGCGCGCGAGAAACAGGTCAGGTAACATCTGACAAACAAAAGTTACGTTTAATTTAAGTACGTTTAATAAAGGGTTTAAAAACTAAAAGACTCTCAGGGTTCATGAAAGTTATATTATGACTATTATGAGGGTTTAAAAAAGTAACACATTTTCAAATGATAGTTCGGTATCGTCTAGATACCCTGAATTTGATACGTATTTTGCCTTCTTCGTCACAAGCTTCATTTCGACCATGCTGTAGCAGGTGTCGAGAACTGCTTTCTCCATTCTTCTGCCTCTGATACCCAATATCTCGTGCATCTGCGAGTAATTTCATGATCAAGAAATTTCACGATTTTAAAGTTCAATTTCACAACCGTACCAACGTGTCTATGGGTAGCAAAGCGCTCACATGTGATGTATCATAAGTTGTACTTCTTCCCACACTATTCTTGATCAGTTTAGCGGACTTGCTGAGTTTTGCTGCTAGTGAGAGTGCCCAGTCTGGCATGTCCTTCACATGAACCCGGTATCCCTGGTCCTTGAACTCGTCCTGTATCAGCCGAGCCATGTCCTTCAGCCACATACACTGACCACTGTGAATTCGGAATAAACTATGAATGTGGATTTCTGTGTTGCGCTACTTGCATTGGTCTTATCTCAACTCCAGAGATATTGAGTGAATTTTCTCGGATTGTTGAAAAATACCCCCTTGGTAAACTTACTGGACGATGATGCGTTTATCAGGCGCGGTTGACGCCATCATGGCGGCTATGTGGGCGTCCGCCACGTCCCTAACTTCCACAGCTGGTATGAGTATCTTGGGGAGAACTGGGTATCCTCCGCCTAGGATTCTCTTCAGCAACTGATTAAAGGAAGCATTGTGAGAGTGAGTTAGATCGATAATATATCTATCGGTAAGACTAGATTGCTGCCATGAAAATTGATAATAGTGTCACTGTCAACGTAATTTGTGTTGATGATGATCTGCCTGATGATCATGGCAACGGAAGTGAGTGGTATTATGTGCCGTATACCAATGATATGGGATCAGGTATGTACCATGATGGCTGCACAATCTCCAACAAGGACGGGTCCAATGCACATAGTGGGGTTAATCACGACCAGTTCAAACCCACCTGGAGGAAAATGTGAATGTCACATACATCAGTGTCACCTCAGCAGAAACTCAACCGCATCTTATTCCATGTTCGGTACATGTGATCTACGATGGAAAACACTCACCAGTTTTGGACATTTGCCAAGCTGTTTTCTCAGCTATGATCTTGCTGGCACAGTATTGGTCCGAACTCTCGCCCCAGTCAGATTCTGTGATGTGTCTGTCTGCACCAGTCATTTCAACTCCACCTGCAAGGCGAAAACAGTCATGCTTATTGCTTATCACTGTTGTTTGACTTCGAGTCAAGTGTGAATAAAGTCAAGTCCTAATCTGTGATGAACTTAATTCTATTTCTATGGATACGAGATCGGGTCCGGCTTGCTAGTAGTACTACTACTACTAGCAGTAGGCAATGGTGCGATTTTAGTGAGATGTCGGGGTGCGGCCGTGAGCAGTGAGTAGGAGTAAACACCTAAATTGTGTACAGTTAAACTATAACTACTGTCACTAGCCTGTCACACTCATCAATATCATATTGCACCTGTCATAGCTGTGATACTGCTGGTTAGCACGACCCTCTTCACCGTTTCTGCAGCGGAACACACGCTCAGAACTCTTCTCATCGCTTCCTCTGATGCCCTTGTTAACTTCCCTCCCGTGTTGTCGGACAAGGAGGCAACGTGGATCACATAGCTACAATCTTTCACTGCCCTACGAGTGGGTGTGAATTGCGGGAATGGGGGAATAGGGAGTGGGAAAAGGTAGCGGGAAAGGGATTGTGGACGGGAAGGAAACTGATGCGGAAGAGTTGGGGGAATGAGAGAGGGTGGAACTAACTATTCGTGACGTCACCCATGACGTCCGATAGCATTTGAAGGTAGAGGACTGAGGGAATAATGGATGAGCAGCGTGAAATTGGACAAAAAACCTGTCCCAATTAGCGTCGTTCAGTAAGTCGCACTCAAACAGTCTGAGGTTACCCAAAGCGTTGTGGAACTTTGTCACTCTTCTGATTCTCCGCCTGTCATTCCTGTCACGTACAGTACCGTGAACGATGTATCTGTCTGAGGGGGGAGATCACGTTACCACCGGTATCTTACCACCAGAATGAGATTCACTCTGTACATTTGATCAATAGGGTGTACACTGTACACTGTACAATGTGCATGACAATGCTTACATGGACACACAACTGTCCTCTTATCATAAAATTCGTCGAAAGTTTGGAAAATTTCCGACGATCTCTACAAAAATAACGATTTGAAATTGAATTGAGCATTGTTTAACCTGATTTTAGCAGTTTTCTGGTGATATGTGACGCAACGAAACCCGTTACACCAGTAACCATAACTCTCGTTTTACCTGTTGAAACATCGCTCTTAGTGATCTCACAAATCCTAAAACGGATTAACCATTTCAACCAGTAATTTTTAAATTTCATATAATAAGACTTCAGTATGACTATGATCTGACTATGAGTATGAGTATGAGCCTCAGACAGTTGCAATCATATAAATCGAAAAATCGGTGGGGCTATCTAAATTATGTGGATCTCAATTTCAAGTGGAACCCACTCCGCAGACAACTGATATCCACGTGCTACATACCACCGATCTCACAGCTCAGCTCAGAGCATCCTTCTGACGTGACACTACTGACACTAGCTGACGTGACACTACCGACACTAGCTGACATGACACTACCGACACCAGCTGCAGCTAGTGAAGTGTCATATTCTGTTATGTCAGGCGAATCTCTGGACGAGATGAGCAGATCAGTTTCAGAATCCTCAGACGGAGTTTCTTCGTCTTTTCCTATCCAGCTATGGAGTTCATCCATGATCACACGACATTTCTAGGTCAGTTATATTGATCCTGGGAGTATTGCAGATTCAAAATTGTGTGCAACTGATCAGTCTCACTCTAAGAAATTTTTCGTGGATTCTTAAGTTAGGAAACCTGTACAAGCCTGAAGCCACAAGGGCAGTGAAGTACTTAGGTTACAGTAGTTACAGCAATACGTACAAATGTTACTCTTCTAACGAAGCCGAGCAGCTACAAAACAACAACAGTTGAATATTTAATACTGAAGAGAGTGGGAGTACTTGTCAACACTGTAGCAACCTTGACACCACGCGATACGACAGTCACTGGTTACACACACACACACAGACACACACACAGACACAGACACACACACAGACACAGACATGGTGGAGCATATCACAGGATAACACAGGTCGGAGGGAAGATCATTAGGGATCCCAGTGTTTGTACACAAGTGACAGGGAGATAACATCCCTGTCTTGGGAGAAGGGTGATGGTACGCACAGTTACAGTCATAGCAACAGTCATAGCAACCGACATAGCAACAGTCATAGCAACCGCTATAGCAGCCGACATAGCAACGGACACGGAACTCGATATGGGCGACTGCAAGGAGAGAATTCACGAATCTGGAACTGTATTCGAGAACCAATTGATATCGGTAAGTTGCAGTAGCACTTCACCAATTCCATGGTGATAGTTCTGACATCACTGTAACCATGACGACACAATTCACTCATTTCATAGTCTGTACCGAGTAACAGAAACCGNCACACACACACACACACACGCACGCACACATACACAGTCACAAACACACACAAACTACAAAGTCGTGCAGCTGTGTTTATTTCTAGACATTCATTTGTGGGTGGGGCAGATCGTAATGTACATTAATTTCAAATTATGAGTCAAGTAATTATTATATTCTCGGTGTCAGGTTCACTGTTATGTGATGCCAAGACTCAAACCTTTACCTATGTTGCTTTCGTACCCTAAACTACCGTCAAAGACGCATATTTAAAAATTCAGCTAGGAAATTGAAAATCATATGTTGCCAATGAAAAATCGAGTAACTGATCTGTTTACAACACCTTATAAAGCATACAAAATCCATCTTCGTTCGTTTAAATTATTAGCTTAATAGTTACTTTTATTTTGATTTTGCAAAGTCGTAACTCTTGCAATAAAAATCTAATAAATAAGGGGTGTCAACCACCTAAAATGGTAATCCGAAAACGTATGGGATCGTTCAACCCCAAACAAGTGGATAATAAACATTGAACGATCCTTAACGTACCCATTCCGCCAATTACTTATGGTATGAGCGATGGTTAGAACCCCATAAATTCCAAACAAACTTTCACATGGTTGCTATATATATATCACCTTGGCCCAGAAGCTATCATGGATCAGAATGATCTAATTGAGCTTCTGCCAAGGTATCCAACCTCAAAGTCAAACTTCAATCTAAACCAAACGTCATAAAAGTTTTATTCTGAATTTCTCTGGCTTACAAAGATACTGACGAAATACTGATCAAAGTGTTCATGTAAATCCTGGGATCAAAGTGTAGGAAAACCCCGGGCTGAACGCTAGGATTATTATGGTTACATGAGAAACAAGACATTGAGACGTGCAGCAGGAGGTCAATATGAATAAAGATTTATGTAGGTGTTTGAGTTCATCTTTATGCTTTAATGAAATTTTCCAATTCCATTGTTGAATCGGGAATAAGGCTTGCAAATGTGGAGTCTATCAGTATCTAAGCATCTAAGCGAATATCAATATGGATTAGGTTACCCCACACTCAACTCTCTAGTACACACCCATCACAAATATTCAGTATCCTCTGTTCATGTGACCCATGCTGGACTTTCTCAGCTGATATCTGTACATCGTTTGGACTACCTATGGTTGGCAGAGGGTCACTGCGTAGACTACCTATTGCAGGTGGGAGTGGGATCTGATTCGATAGTCTGGCACGTGTAGTGATTTGGAGCATTTCTGCGGCATTCTGTACCATCGACACAGAAGCCCTGGCATAACAAGTTGGACTCTGGATCGCTCCTCGGGAAGCACGTCTCGCCCAAACCTGATCACGAATTCTGTGTTAGTAACCCTCCGGTATATACTAATATAGTCAATGGCCATAGCAACTGCTCAAGTACGACCTCAGCAGACTGCAGTGGTAACCCAGACACTGCTGATTATTACCGTGATACTCACGTTTCTTAGGCTTGCACTTCCCTGACGAGCAGCAGTAGCTTGACTCACACTGCAAATGACTGGTACACACCTGTACGAATTCTAAGTAGTTCTATTCTCATATTATATACACATACAATGTATATCAGTCATCACACCTGAAAAATGGAGAAAACTCACATTTGGCTGTTGTCTCTGACACGTGAAAGTTGGTTCGTTGGGGACAATGTAACTCTGGAGACAGACTAGACCCGGTTGGCATTGACAAAAGTTACAGTTGTTCCTGTCCCTGCGACACTGCTGCCCCTCGCCGAGAACTTGTACTGAATTCGGCGATAGAGGATTTCGGAGACAAACGCCCTTGTCCCCGTAACCCTGAATCTTACAGCAGTGGTTCTTCCTCGGACATTCTCCGCCTGAAATGAGCATTTTGAGATAAGAGCACTGATAAACATGGCATTTAGGAATGTTATTGTGAAAAGTGATCATAACTACTATATAACTGCAAGATATCATGGATTACAACCGACCTTCTAAAAGACAATTCTTTTTTACGAAGCGCATACACTCATTCAGAACACATTTCCTTTCGGGCCCACAGTCATCGTCTGCGGCACAGTACAATCTGAGGATGGTCTTCCGGTTAACAGTTGTTGTCAGCCAACTGTTACCTGTAGTTCGACAGTCAACACACAATTCCAACGTACTTTAACTTAAAACACATTTGGATATGGATTGTTATACATATAAAAGTATAGGTCTGATTTCGCTACGCGCGGTTTTCGCGATTCGAATGATAGGCTCACTTTGACACGGGAAATGTAAGAATAAGTAACAAGACAATTTATAAATAACAATCTATGGGTAACAAGACAATCTATGATTTGCAGATGTGAGATTACATTGAGGAGGAGGGAGGAATGAGGGCGAATAGGATAAGGATAAGGAGGGGACGCTGCATTTCACCGGTTGTTTTTAGAACCAGCTCTCATTTCTCCAGGATACTACAGTCATGGTGCCTGGTAGGGATCAGTGGTGAGAGATGTCATGATGACAGGTTTCATGGTGACATGTCCTGGTGACGACTTCAATTTCAAACGCCGCAGATCAAAATATTCGACAGTACTGTTGATTCAGCTTGAAACCTAAAAACAAGGGAAATTATCACACGACGGACAAAGGTTAGAATGTTACAAAGTAAAACAGTTTGCGATTGATTGCAAGATTGGACGAGGAGATAAAATAAAATAAAGGAAAAAACGGACTTGGCTTGCTATGACGATCTAATAGGACCATTTGACGTAGGTATTTAATGAAATTGTGAATCAGACATAAGAGAAAATAGGCTAGCTTTTTCTGAAACTTGACTGGTAAAGCGTAACTTAACGCTGTAATGTCGCTAAAAGGGAGATAAGTAGAAAATTTCATTACAATAAATTGAGAAAAACGCAATAAAACCATTACAGCGAAACGGTCAGAGGACCAAGTTAAAACAAATGACCAGTATTAAGACTACTAGGACGGAACTAATCCAATTTCTTATCGTCGCAAGCATGTGTGTGAAAAACGCTCTAATTTTCGTCTAGCTCGAATTACGGAATTGGGCAGGTGCATACATGGGAAACCTGAACCAGAAACGTGATCGAGGTCTCGCACATCCGACCCTATTCACCACCCCGCGGTAAAGCGGGGGTGAGATGGCGATCTAATAAACAACGTTCAGAGGAAGTTCTCGCTGTGTACACGAGATTTAACACAATGCCCGACACGAGACCCGACAATAATTTATCTCGAGGCCCCCTCTACGACAAGGAAGGAGGAGGGATAATTATTCAGAGACACAACGGTTTCTGTATGCGGGTAAAACAGCCATCTCACGGGATGGTGCGAACTGCAACAACATTGCATGGTCACCAACAAGCAATGGAATTCTGAAAATTTCTTCGTGTGTGAGTTTGAAATACAAGGTAACATGCAGGATATATTCGTTGTGCACAGTTTTTTATATACACTTCATATCTCTCGTTCAGAGATAACAAAACAACAAGGATAGAGTTCGGTGAATAGTAGCACGGAATGTGATACAAGCTGATCATGCAATGATGTCATACAGATATACCTATTCCTAAGGAATGAGCACTGGAGTTCCGTTTCCTGTTGAGAGCGAGATAACACACGTGCAATGATTTCTCTACACTATCGTGCTGTGTCGACCTGAATCGTGGATTATGTTAGTGCTCCACCCAAGCACCGAATGTTTCTAGCTTGCCGGAATGCATGGGAATGGGAGAGTTTGAACATCTTACACAACTTTAAAGTAATAAGTAAGTAAGAGCTGTTTTCCCAAGTAAGAGTTGTTTTCCAACTCGTCTCCACAACCTAGCAATGCTAGGTTCTAGCATCGTCAACTAAAGATACAGTTATTTGCTCTTGTAAAAGAATCGTTAAGAACTGTAAACATGCAGTACTTTGCTAATTGATTCTGTGCAAAACCTGTCGAGTATGTAGCGAGTTTATGTTTCTGATCGATCCGAGCGAACTCGGCGCGCGCGCTCGGCCACACGCGCGCACAAAATGATACATAACTATTTCAAAATACTCGCGCCATCCAACTACGAGGCAGTAAAATTGTTCAGAAAATTGCCACATGTCACATTCGCAAAACCTCTGCCACTTCTAAAAACCCAGAATTTTTGAGTTGAGTTACACCTGGATAGCCCATCGCCCGCAAAGCCCATTAAATGATATCGAGGAAATTGGGAGCTCCGGTGCACGAGAATATATGCCCCCAGCCACGGTATCCCCTCACTGAAACTAACACACTCTTGGGCAATGCAAACGACACATCTACACACAAACAAACTTAAATTCCGTTTCGATTTCACACCATCAACATCACATCTACACACAAACGAAGAAATTTACACACAAACTGTCGAATACTCCTACAAAAACAATAGTATTGTTGCAATTACTGTTGTTCTTTGTAATCGCACACAGTTGAACATTTCTGAGAACTTCTTGTGCAAACAATTTGAATTAGAGATTTCAGAACCGACTCACCAGACAAAAGTCAACAAATGGTACAGGTTGCGTGGGTAGTGGTGACCGCTGCAGAATTCGGAGATGTAATGAATGAGAGTCTGCCATCCTACAAATAGATTTCAGTTACATACAATAGTAGTTTCCGATGAAAATTGTTTTTTGATCTTTCAATCAATTTAATCGGTGAAGTAAATGTGGCAAAGAAAAACGCATTTCACTGTGGACATGCAAAGGCAATAATCTTACACTAACATAACTAAAAACGTATAAAAGCCGTATATTCGGGGTCAAAACTATAAAAAGCATCTCACTAGGAAAAAGATGTCGATTATCTTAAATAAAAACTGATAAGAAAGATACGAATCTGTAAAAAAACTGATTAATGAACTTAAATCGGTCTCATGAAATCGCTAAGAGTTAAAGAGATTAAACCCTATCTACGAGAGTGCATCATCAGTATGAATACATATTCTCATGTCCCAGAGATCATTACTAATTGAAGTGAGGGGTTCATTGTGCTTCATGCTAGCTGATGAATCTCCACCCGTATCATTGTCAGTGTGGGGCGGAACCCCGTACCCAGTGGTAGGGGGTGGGAGATCGGAGGGGGCGGGAGGGGTTACCCCTATACCCAGGGGTTGAACCCCCTCCATCCTGGAGAGAAAGTTCTGAGTGGGAATAGGGACACAGGGTTCAGAGCATGTCAGGAAGAGAGGCGTGTTCTGCGGTCTGTCCATCAAACTCCTAGGATATAATGTGACATTAATTGAACAATAATTGAACTTTATTGATTGAACAAGACCTGAACTACTGTCATAGTAGTGAGTGGAGTTATTCGTGAATCGTGAGGTGGTACTTCACACCAGGTAAAACAGTTCATATGCCAAATAAGGAAGGATTTCCTAGGTATGCTGAACTGTAGCTCTTACAGTAAGTGCACAAAAGATTCTTTATAAGTTCCCCAGATTTAAGTTCCAGTTTGGTTTCCAAATTCCAAGCTTTCAATGAAACATCAGTGTCGATTCATGAATTTCATACCCGTCATATTTGAACTTTGAACGTTTTAGAATTTTGAGTCGATGAGTCCACCATTCGTCACAGAGACCTGTCATGACGCACTGCATACTGGTGTCAACGCATTCCTACGTCAGAGTTACTTAGTGGTGTCAGCAAGTCATGACGAATGAGTCCACCACTCGTCACAGAGACCTGTCATGACATACTGCATACTGGTGTCAAGTCATGACGAATGAGTCCCCCATTCGTCACAGAGACCGGTCATGACGTACTGTTCAATTGCCGTCATCAATCCAGATCTTCTTCATAATTTAAGAAAAAAATTCAGCTTGCTTTTTTTATCATCTTTCAGTTCCCGTTGGTAACCCGAGGCGACATTTTCACGATGATGCTGACTTACTTAATCAAGTCATCGTCCATGTTAAGTCTGCCAGAGTAGGAACTCTTAAAACACTGTTGTCTCCTGACAAAACCAACCAGAGGAGGCGGTACTTTATCTACCTGTAAAATGTGCAGACGTGTTAATATATTAGGAGATTATTACAGCTGAAATATACCTGATATTATGTCCTTGACTTGAATTAACACACATCTGCTTATTAGCACAAGTTGTATGCATATTGTATAGTAATTGGTATGTACTACGAAAATGTTTAATTACAGCGCTTAGTAACGAATACCCGTTCCCCTTCTATTCTGAGTACTGCTGCAATACATTACATAGTGAATACCAAACAAGACAAATTATCAAATACAAGTTTACGTTTGGCATGTATGTATTCATCATTCAACCCTTAATAACCTGCCCCTTATGTACGAACAAATCATCAGATTTCTATTTTCACTTGAGCGTGGAAACGGCGAATATTATTCACTTGAACCGAATACCCCGATTCCAACTTTTTGCAACTAGCAGCTAAATAAAGATTCAAATACGACAATGAACGAAGCAAACCTGTTTGACCAGTACAGCCAACTTATCCGACAGTCCGTCTGAGGTGCTGCACATCTTGTGACACAACTCCCGTGAGAAAGTGATGACACTCTCCACAGACAGTTTAGCTGTCACAGACTGGGCGAAATATAGGAGCTGGTCTGAGGTGCTGCACGCTAACACCTGCGATGATAACGTGTTTTATCATATACAACATAATATTGACCATTCCCCCAGCCCCAATTGATGGTGACACCGAATAAAGTTTTACCGGTGAGCGATTTGTCAAACTGCCCACAGAAGTAATGATTACGACAATAGTTTGCTCATAATTATACACCCACCTGCTCTCGGTGGAGAAGTATGATAGCACTTCCAACGAACACCTCAAAGTGAGAGGTGCTATGTTCACTGAACATGACATCCCATAGCATCAGAATATCATCCATCTTGAACTCGTTCTTAAATAACAAAAGATACCACCTGATTTTGGAATCACCGATCACACGCAAGTTGGACATGTCCGCGCATTTTCCTAGGGAAATCTAGGGAAAGCAATCAAACGGGATCAGGGTCGCTGACCGGCTGGGTCTATGCTACTGAAGTTATCCTATGTAAGTTTCATGGTGGAAGACAGACCTAAAACAGAATAGCCAATGTCCAGCAGTCAGTGTCTCTATGTGCTGATACACATCAGGGTCATAATACTGTATCAAGTCTGCAGTAGCTGACAACTGAGGGGATATGTCCAGAGAGAGTAGGCGGGTTCTGAGGTGTGGTAGTAACTTCACAAAGCACCAAAATGCTAGACTTTCATCCTGATAGGAAGTGACAGTTTGACTCATCTAAATTTCACAGACTGAATTAAAAATGATTTCCACAAAAGACACTTGTACCTGTACTGTAAGAAGGATGGGAGAGCACAGTTCATTCATGCCCTGTACGTATGACAACTCTCTGTCGTAAACACTCAGAGTGATGAGCATCCTACGAAGCATGCGTTGCCCAGGACAACCATCTTCAGCGTAAAATGGGTGTGTCCGATCAGTTCTCCGAACATCCTTGTCTATTGTCTGTGATGAATCATAAAAAAGTCAACACATTATTTGTGGTCATTTAAAGCATATAGAACAGCATGAGAATGATTGAGGTGTTGATTGTTGAATTCTTAGCAATATAGTGAAAAATTTTAATTGACCATTAAATCTGACCTTGATCGCCTGCTTCATGTCCTCATCGAACATATCAGCTTCTGCATTTATCCACTGATTTCTCAAAGAAATGTATTGATGTTCCAAAGATATAACAGAGCTCTCTCTTTGTGCCAGAGAGCTATTTCTCTCCCACAGATTCAACAAGAAGGGCCAAGCTCCTCCTCTAATAAGAAGAACAATCTACAACTCAAGTCATCAGCCAGATTATGAAATATTGCAAGATAAAAGATTATGAAAGATATAAGGTAGTTTAAAACAAAATTATGATACCTCACATCATGGGAAATGCATTGGTAAAAACTGGCTTTCCTTAGTTGGTACTCATCAATTAAGTGGCCCTCACTATCAAAGTATGCTTTCCATGTTTTAAGATCAAGCGCCATCATGACCCACCAGTCACCACTGTGGAATAAGGCAACAACTCGGCTGACATAAAACCTTCCTGTTGGAAATAAGTATTATCTTATTTGCATCTGAAGAGTCTTTGGACAGAATGTACTATTCTGGATATTAATAAGGACACATTCATGAAATAATATTAATCATATGGAGCAAGTCCTTAAACCAATGATGAACTTCACACAGTTATGTGACAAATTGTATTGAGAATCGCCTTGCAATCATGGTTATGATAACCATTCATGAGGAGTCCATCAGAATTTGCAACATATGGTCTACTAGTGATTGCCAAAGGAGGGAAGAAGCAGGAACTGTGTTCATTTGAGGGGTAACTATTTCTTCTCTTGTCCAGTCTCTGCTGCCTTCTTGTTTAAATAGTTGTTCCTGCGGTAGCCATAAATGATCCCTGCAGTCAAAAGGGACCATCTAGATAGCTTCACAATGGGTGCAACTTGAGACATCACCACTAGATGAAATGGGTAATCAATGGCACATCATTTTGGGGGCCAACAATATAACAGAAATTTGCATCTCATTTTAAGTGAAAAATCTATTTTAAAATTTCAAAATAGGCTGATTCTGATCACAGTATTTTGGCAGTCTGGAGGAAGTTCGACCCTAAAAAGCAGGGGACATCAGAGAAGCAGACATTGATTAAAAAAGTGGACGTCAGCTTTTTAAAGCGGACATAATCTCAAAAAAGTGGATGTCTGCTTTTTTTAGGGTGACAGAACAGAATACCCAACTATATGTCAACAATGATACCTGGCTCCACAAAAAATTCTGATCTGGCGACAAGTCTATCAATCATGAAGTCAAAGTTGAGAAAAATCCTTCTTGATGAACAAGGTTCGGGATGTGAGATGATATGGTAGAAACCTTACCCAATAATAATAACTTTTTTGATATTGAGACCCCAAGCTTTTCAGGCCTCCTCCTGGCATTATACGTTGGTGAATGATTGTGAGTAGATAAATAATAATTGTATGATAAGCGTAGTACAACGGCATACTATTCATTTATAATAAGAACCAATTATTCGTAGAATCACTGCATAGGTTTCCTTCCTTGGGCTAGAATNCCAATTAACCAATTATCTAACAAGAAAGTTGTCAAGGGAAAGTATCTTTATATTGGCAAGATATACACCCTGGACGAAGTTGGAAGTCCCTACAAAGCTCAGAAGTCACAATATAACGATTTGAAATGCGCGCCTGAGGGCAAAAAAGGGCGTGGCCCCTAAGGACATGTTCCACCGTGCAGAGGATGTTAGGGTTTTTTGTGGTGGAACTGGACATCCTTTGGGACACATTAGTGAAGAAATCAGCTGGTAAACGGTTTTTTCCCATTCAGGGAGCTCAGGACCCTAACTAATTAACACTTGTTTTATTGATGTGTTCATATTTGATTTAACGAAGTTCAAAATTGCAGATGAACAAAATAAATCCAGAATACATAATAAGAAACATATTTATTGAATAACGGAATTGGACTGTCCAGATTGAATATCAATTTGAGAACGGTGAATAGAATATCTGTCAGTAGATTTGTGGCGAAACGTGCATGGGCTGATTCAATTGCCTCAGTCCTCTTGACTACAATGTTCAGTCATCTGAAGCCACAGCTATGCAGTTGAATTTCAAAGCAAAATGCATCACTCATACTAGAAACTGTGGTTCGATACAGACCACATTGTTGCAACTGGGTTGATTGCTTTGAATATCACACATTAATATCTTTGAACTGATCTTGCAATGTTATAATGAACAGAACTGCAGTCAGTGAAATGTAGAAAACATTATCATTGAAAAAGGGTCACAAATCTCCAACTTCATTTAAATATGATGCTGAATGTGTGGAAAACCTTGTGCCTGGCTGATAACTCCTTTCTCTAATCACCTTGATATTAGCTTATGGTAAAACCAATATCCCTTGCAAATTCTACTGATGAGCTTGAGGAAAAAGCTGAAAATGTTGCTATAGATGAATCTTCTGATGAAAGAACGTAAGTGAATTAGAATGGTGGAAGAGGATGAGTAATATTGAAAAAATCTAGGTGATAGAGAAGTGATTTTGAAAAGCTTTCCATTCCTATGATATTAGGAAAACTCATCCACACTCCACAGGTTGTTGAGATACATCAAGTCTGCCAATGCTGTTTTTGTAAAAGCAGAGTCAGTTTACAAGCAAGGAGATGAAGAACAGGCATATATTTACTATGTAAAGTACTTTCATGTATTTAGCCAGTTAAGGAGTAGCAATGAGTATATCAAAAAGAACAAACACATCATGGTAAGATTAGCAACTGAAATTTAAGATTCTTGACTCTTGTAGCACGAATGTTTTAGCATTAATGTTTTAGCAGATGTTTTAGACACTAAAACTACAGGAGGAGATGAAGAGGATTTTGCCTTTGCATTATTGTAAAAAGGCTATTGAAAGGGCAGAGAAACTCAAAGCTTCACTAACTTACAGATATGATGAATTAGAAGCTTTAAAATTGAAAGGTACTCTAGTTCTTGGATCATGTTTGGCTAATTCATGTCTTCCTTTTAATTTGACTTGGTAGCTAAAATACCTACAATACTGTCTAATCAGCCAAAAGAGTAGAAGAAGATAAAAGAATAGAAGAGGAGGAATCTGCACGAAAGTTGGCTGAGCTAGAGAAGCTCAAGATTGAAGCTGAGCAGCCTGCAGTGGATGCTGCAACACTGTTTTCCCAGGTAATATTGGATGCACTGCCTATAAAATTTCGAAATATTATTTCTCAATCTGATCTATGACATCTCTGAAGCTATACTCAACTATTCCAGACTTTATTCTCGACTCCTCTCATACCTGTGGGGCAATCTGGTAAAGGTGAGTACAAAAGTTCTATTTGGCACGAAAATATTTCTATGAAACATGGTCCAATTTGATGTTTAACGATTTTTTTGCAGATATCATTCCAAAGGAGCCATTTATAAGTGCTATTGAGCTCATGCATATTATTGATGCCGGTATAAAGGTATGGTATGTTATATATGTTACGGGGGCTTGTCTATGATATCAATGATTGGGTTACACGAATGCCGAATATCATATTGGAACATGCCATTATTTAATGATGTTTATTAACAAGGTACTGCTCATCGATATCCGCACACTGGAGGAATTCAAGAACAGCCACATGATACACAGTGCACTTATTTTCATATCGAAAGATTACCTTGATGTTAATACAAAGTGAGTGTTTGGAGACCTCAATGTTGCATCGAATGTGTATTGTATACCTCTTGTATTGAAGTATTATACCTCTGGAAATATTTCATAATCGAACGATTGTCTGGCTTTCCTCCTACGATAAATTTTGTTTGAATGCCATATCCGTACAGGTTTAAAAGTGCGGAGTTTCGCGAGTTGATCCTCATCAAGGATCACAAAGTACTGTGGGATAAGCGGTCTTCCCATGACCTCATTGTTGTATATGACACTGATAGTTTTTACCATGTTACCGACCAACAGCCTACCCACCCTATCAATATTGTGAGAGAATGCACAACTGATATCCTTGATCCAGCTTTCATCAATTCTGACCTTCCAAAGGTGAAACTAATGAAGATTCAACGAACGAGATGTTATTGAGAAATGCTCTTATGATAAACAGATACCTAGGTAATGCAACAACCACGTTTTCTCTGAACTACTCTCACCCCTCAGGTTTTAGACGGTGGGTACATGTCATGGGTGGAACACTTCCCCAAACACTGCACTAACCCTGACCGGGCCAAGATGAAGAGCTCTGCTCCACCCAAGTTGAGACGCTCCGCTCCTGTCCCACAGACACCTGTCAGCAAGCAATCGGCTATCTACCCTTTTCTCAGTGCAGAAGATAGTCAACCTAAACCCATCCCACTCACTAAACCTCCCTCCCCTCCACCTAGTCCTGTCATGCCACGTGACATGCCACCTGACACACCAGCTCCTGTCAAACCCGCTCCTCCTGACATCTCCCCTGCCATTGTGACGTGTGGGAATGTACAGATTAACATGCCTCAGTCGCCCCAGACGATACAGATAAACCAGTGGAGTCAAGGACAGCTGAAAGAATATGATCACACTTCTAATCGCAGGACCGGCGGTCCAGAAATCTCTGATCACGCTGACAATTTGCAGCACTCGATTGTCAAGCGAAATGGGAGTAGTTTGCGAATAGCTGATGTCTACGAGGGTGATCGGCTGTCTGCTCCCAGTTCTGCTCCCAGTTCTGCTCCTCAATCCTCGGGGATAGGTCTATCGAGTACCGTACCGGACGAGCAGCTTACATTGAGAGAACATGCTGAAAAACTCCAACCCAAGAAAGTACGCTTATTTTCGCATTTGTTTTCGATTATTCGTTACAATTACTGTTACTCTTTCATATTATACTTTTGCATATAGTTGAAAAATCGTCCATTCCTCTCAGGAAACTTGCTCTGGAGACATTACCACGTTTCCTGCTAAGAAACCAGCAGAACCAGTTTACGCTGAGGTGGAATCTATCAAGAAGCGGATACCCAGTAACATCGTGCAGCCCTCGGTCAAACCTCCTCCTACACAATATGCCCAGATACAAGACATTAGACCTGCTGACAACAGGCCCCCTGAAAAAAGACCCCCTGACAACATACCTGCCGTTGACCGTTCTATAAAGCCAAAGTAAGTCCCCCTAAGTGGCATTTATCATCGAAGGGTTAAGACGGTATACATGTTATGTATAGCATAGGTGTCAAACGTGACGATGATGCTGAATTTCTATGAACTCACACTAGGAGGTTGATTAAAGACATCATATAATTTCAGATTCCAGAAGCCTGCTCTGCCCTCCCCTGGTTCATCCTCTTCTCAGATGTTACAACAAACTCGCCTAGCCCCACCCACCCAGCCCCTCTCAACTACACAACCCATGATATCCGCCCAAATCCCTCCCACAAGCCCAATCACCAACATCCTCTCTCAACCCCCTCATCACCCAAAACTATCACCTGCAATCTCTCAGCAACAGTTCAATCAAACCCCACGCAACCCAACACAACTCCACAATGCACCACGACCTCGAGCAACTGCCCCTGCCGATCTCACGCAACCTCCTAAACAACCTCCAAAGCCACATGATACACTTCCTCGACCACCTAACAAGCCACTTATCAACTCTGCAGAGCCACCTAGCAACCCAGCAAAACCACCCAGCAACGCAGCCAACCACCCTAGCACTCTCACAGTAAACAGAGTGGTGAAACCACTGTCCGCGAAGGCGATAGAGGAGAAGTATATGAGAATGATGCCGGGATATGGGTCCGTACAAGTGGGAACATGCGGACTGAAGAACATTGGGAACACTTGCTTCATGAACGCAGTGTTACAGTGCTTGTCTGCCATTGCGCCACTCTCCCAGTACTTCATTAGTGGTCGACATAAACAGGAAATCAACCCTGACAACCCACTGGGTACTCAAGGTCTAGTGGCAGAGGAATATGCCTTCCTGGTCAAGGCTATGTGGTCTGATAAGTACAGGTTCCTATCTCCCAAAGACTGGAAAGAGGCTATCGGAAAGTTCAGACCCCAGTTCTTGGACTATAGCCAGAAAGATTGTCAAGAGTTCACGAGTTTCATGCTCGATGCTCTGCACGAGGATCTGAATAGGGTGAGTAATGAGTACACTGTACAGGCTCTCCTGGTACAGTACTCTATACGTACTCTGACACCATTCTATACTCTAACACAAATCTATACGCTGACACCACTCTATGCGTTGACACCACTCTGTACTCTGACACCACTCTGTACTCTGATACGACTCTGTAATCTGACACCACTCTGTAATCTGACATCACTCTATACTCTGACACAACTCTGTACTCTGACACCACTCTGTAATCTGACACCACCCTGTATTCTGACACCACTCTGTGCTATGGCACCACTCTGTTCTCTGACACCACTCTGACACCACCCTGTACTCTGACACCACTCTATACTCTGACACCACTTTGAAGTCTGACACCACTTTGTACACCGACACCACCCTGTTTTCTGCTACACTTGTATCTTCCAAAAGTAGCGTTCATTGTTAATTCTAACTCTCTCTAGGTTAGCAAAGACAGGAGGGTGAAGCCACGAGAAATCGACTTTTCCAAGATGACATACAAGGAAGGCGGGATAGCAGCTTGGGAAATGTACAAGTTACAGAATGACAGCATCATTGTGGACCTATTCCAGGGGCAATTCCGGAACGTTATGCGGTGTATGAAGTGTGGGTACGAAAGTGTCACATTCGACACGTTCATGTATCTGTCTGTTCCCGTGGGGAGCTCCAAAACCCAGCTGAAGAGTTGTATCGAGAAGTTTTGCCAGAGTGAACAGCTCGAATGGAGGTGTGACAAGTGTAAGGTGTACGGTGATGCAACCAAGGACATCACCATCTGGAGACTGCCCATCATCCTGGTGGTAATCCTCAAGAGGTTCAGTTACACGGGAATGTGGCGTGATAAGATATCTACATTTGTGGACTTCCCCACTTCCAACTTCAGAGCGGTGGGCAGAGAGGTGGACTGGGTCAGTAATCCAGAGGAGGGGAAGATATACAGGTTGTTTGGCGTGACAAATCACACGGGCACACTCGAGGGTGGGCATTACATAGGGTGTGCCCGTAATCCCGCTTCAGGGGACTGGTTCACATACGATGACCACGTGATCAGACCCATGAGAGTTGATCAGACAAGGAAGAAAGAGGCGTACCTGCTGTTCTACACGAGTATCAATGAGGGTGATGACATTAGACTGATCAATAAGAGATAGAGTAGAGGCGAGAGGGCATGGTCATGTGTGTGTGTCTGTGTCTGTGTAAGACACAGTCACAGATAAACATGAGTGTGACGAATTCCTCCTATTGATGTGTCCTGACTACTGATAACTGTAACAAACTGATAATTGACAGTCATACCTTGGTTCCCAATACAGGGTGGTGACTGCTGGCCCATTGAAAGCTGCAATGGAGAAAATGTAAATAATGTGACTGATACACCATGTACATATGATAGAAAAATAGAATCATTCGTTGCTATAAAGGCATTGGTTTAAAAACACTCGAAACGTCGATTTGAGCGAAATCTTTGAATATATAAGAAGTGTGATGAATCTCTGGCTGAGGCTTATTGCTGTGATTTTTAGTGATTTGTATACTTTATTATTGAAATTTTGATAATTCACCGTTTTTGAAAATCATCACCACATCTAGATCTTCCAAGAAATAACAATTTTCTTTCAATTCCGATGAAATTGGGCGTTTACACCAGGAATGATCCTTTAACAATTGTCCAATATCTGAGATATCGCTTGTTTCCTAGGATGAGGTTGTTAGTGTTGTCAGTGTGTCTCCTGCCCACCGCAGTCCTCTCGTATTTCACCACTGTCGACCCCAAAACAGAGACATGCTTCTTCGACACAGCCACCAGCGGCACCAAGATGAGCCTCACATTTGAGGTGGCAGAGGGCGGCTTCCTCGACATTGATGTAACGGTAAGTGAATGTGTGTTTATTATGCACAATACACGCAGTGTATATGTGCTTGTACAATGTACTATGTACAAAATCGAATGGCCCACACATACACACTACTTCGTCTGTTTGTATGGGTCATGTGATAGGTATGCGCTTAGTAAACGTACATTGACTATCCAAGGTGGAATTATGGTGGGTAATCAAGATAATATTCTGAGCACTCATATTCAGCTAGATAAATTCTCCCCCCAGATATCTGGACCAGAAGGGAAGGAAGTGTACAAGGGTTCGCGTGAGAGTAGTGGAAAATACGCATTCAGCGCGTACATGGACGGTGACTACAAGTACTGTTTCAGTAATAGAATGAGCAAGATGACTAAGAAAGTGGTCATGTTCAATATGGACGTTGGTGAAACAAAGCCGTATGCATTGGAGGAGAATCCAGATCAGGGTGAGTTTGGTTCATGTGTGTGACGTCATTCACCAGTTAATTGCAAGAGAAGTGTTTGAACCGATTGTTATATCTGAGAGAACGATAAACAGTCTCCCATGAAACTATCATAATTCTCATCCACCGTGTATAAGATCCTGTAAAAGAGTAATGACGTGTTATCTTGTGTCTTCAGAGCATGATAAACTGGCAGAACAGCTCGAACAACTGAGCGGACAGCTAGTTTCGATAAAACACGACCAGGAGTACATGGAAGTGAGGGATAGAACTCATGGCATAAGTTAGTATTCTCACAGTCTCATTCTCTCTGAGCACAACATGTTGATAAAGATGTAGATAGTGTGAGACTGTGCGCCGGTCACTGTCAAGTGTTTCAATAAACGTACCGCGCGCCGACATTTAAGTGTTCAACTGAAAGCAGAATTTGCGTAATATGTAAGTGCGTGCGAGATTTCGTCCGGTGTTTATTCAGTGAGCCACGTTGTGGATTTCGATTTATAGACGAAATGTTGTCGATGATGATATAGACCCTGTCGAGAATTTCGTTTTGCGCGCGCGGTGCAAACTTATTCTCAGACAGAAGTGTGTGCTGTGAAGTGTGTGTACTGTGAAGTGTGACCTTGTTACTGGTACGGGTTAACAGAGGGTGTGTGAGGGCAGAAAACGTGGATGACAATTACGAGAGTCTGATTGTATCCGGGGTTGTTCATGAATCATATTGTGAATACCGTTTCCACTTTCATTGAGCATTTCTATCAATTTCTTTTTCAGTTAATGACTCTACCAACCAAAGAGTCGTGTGGTGGGCTTTCTTCGAAGCATTGGTCCTCCTCGCCATGTCACTGGGTCAGGTTTACTACTTGAAACGTTTCTTCGAGGTCCGCCGAATAGTTTGATCACTAAATATGACATAATAAGATAATATCATGACATAATTTGGTGTGTGTGTGAAAGAGGAATCTCTTGGTAACTTTGATGATAAATAGGACGAGTAGTGTTGTAACGAAGATTTTACTGTTGCAATAAAACGAAGCGTTATTCTGTTGTAATATTTCAATTCATCTGTCATGAATCATAATAATACATCTGAAGATATTGGTTTGATAGCAATCTGATAATTGATCATCCGTGTCAATATACAACACAAATATCACAACAGAACATCGCTTCGTTTAATTGCTACTCGTCCTATTAATCATCAGAAAATGACATAATTTATTCAAATATTTTATTTTAAGCTCTCTCCTTTTTGAACCGTCTTTTCAGAATTACGGTGTTTCTTGATGTGAAACTTTTATACTTAAAACTTTTTAGTGTCAGTTATGAGTAAATATTGTTGAGAACATATGGATTTACGACTATTATTGTACTAACTGGCATGGCTCTTACTAAATCCATCGCCCTAATTTTATCACGTGACTTATGTTTTTTCGGTTTCCTGACCCATCCCAAACCCTAACCCTATTACTCTAACCCACAGGATACTTCCAAACCCTGACCCGAACCCTAACCCGAGGGTTAGAAAACGCGATTAAGTGGAAAAATGTCTGGTCACGTGACCAAATCAGTTTTTCGCCCATAACTCTCCAGGGAAGCATTTTGACCCTATACATCACATGGGGTGATTCGAATCAGCCCTTAAAGCATAAAAATACATCGATTCATGTCTGATTTACCGAAAAAAGAGACAAAAATTAAGAATTTACAAAAAATTAGGGCGATGAATTTAGTACGAGTGAACTGGCATAACTATGCGGTCATGATCATTGATCAGCAGTTCAAAGTCAATTTCTTACAATCGTACTAATACCATATATTATTCCTTGTCTGGCCGCGATGCTAGACCGCTGATGCAAGCCGCGAAGCGGCTTGCGTCTGTCTGAGAATAAATTTGCGATTTTGCGCCGCGCGCAAAACGAAATTCTCGACAGGGTCTATCATGTCATCGATTGACAATATTGTTCCCAAAACCAGGCCAAATGACATGAGATTTGGTTTTTTCTGTTTGCGGCATCTGGCGTTCTTTATAGCTTTATTTTTAACTATGATGTGAAACGCGCGCGCGGCACAGACAATATATTTGTCAGACTGCATGGCCACACTCAATTACATTTGCATTTTGCCGGATGTTATCTGTCCACTGTTTCTTGCGCGCGGCGCGCGCGCCGCGCGCAAGAAACAGTGGACAGATAACATCCGGCAATTTGCATTGTTGTCTGGCGATGCCAGACCGCTGCAGCTGATGCAAGCCGCGAAGCTGAGCTGGAAGCGGCCTGCGGCTTGCGTCTTAGAATAAGTTGAAGCCTAGCCGCGCGCGCGCGCGAAACGATATTTTTGACAACATCAACAACATTGTTGATTGTGGACATGGATTGCCTCTTTCAATGATCAAGAGCAAAGAAAGTTATGAGCATTGAAGGTGGTAATTACCTTTCCAACAAGGATAGATTTAATGAATACCTGAGGGCTCATCCTCAGGTAGCTAGAAGAAAAGGAATTAACATTTATTAAGTACTAGAAAACAATGGACACCTTAGCAGAAAGGTGGCGTTTTTCAGGGGTAGAGATTGTATTGAATAAATTTTCTTGACATGTGTGATGGTTTTATACCATAAATTCTTATCTTATCTTATCTTATTGAGCAAGCCCAAGCCTATCATGCGTCACTACGTAATTAGTATCAATGATCTATTATTCTCTGTTAATTTTCTGAGCATAAAATTTTTAATGATGGCTCCAGCTCACTGTTCAATAAATCATAGAAAATATATTGAAACCAGTGTTGATGTTCATCAAAATATTTATTTATTTATTTCCAAATAAAACACAGTTATTGGGCTGTCTTAACTTTAAGTTTCATGGTTGAGACCAATCGTCAGAAGACATTTCAATATGGTGTATATCACAATTAAGGTCTGAACTACTCCTTCATAAAACACTCACTTTTTAATAAAGTTCGAGCACTTTACAAAACTTTGTCTTTGACACTCTTGCATATATTTATTTATTTAATTATTATTAATGTGATAGCCAAAAAGAAACCTTGAATAACTAAACTACTTTAGGTCTGAATGATATGTTGCCTGGCTATGCAAGGCCCTCTGACACGAGCTGCAAAGCAATCGAGCGTTAACGGCGGACACAAAACCCAGGCCTTTCATAGACAGGCCAAATGATATGACACGACTGCAACTGGGTCCCTATGACTGTTAACCAAATTTTTCTATTGCCTCAAGAAGGCCTGCACCCCAAATGCAACCCTTAGCACACTCTGAATGCACTGTTTGTATCCTATTTGCTTTGTCCCCTTAATGCAATATCTGTTTAAATTACCTTATTTGTATCATTAGGTACATATGTGTGACTGAACCCCAGATCAAAGAATGTGTAGTTGTGAAGTGAATTACTCATGTGCCTGTGGGAAGTCTATGCCCCTGATATACCTTTTCTTTTGTAAATATTGTGTCACACTGCGGTGTCCTAAATGTGTTTCTCATGAAGTTGACTCTTACTACTGTCCTCACTGCCTTGAGAACATTCCATCTGCGGAAGCTAAGTCAATGAAGAACAAATGTACAAATTGCTTGGAGTGTCCTAATTGTACAAATGTTGTTCAAGTGCGCTCTGCACAAGTTCCTATGGTAAGAAGAGAAGCAGGCAAGGTTAAAGGTTTTGGTCAGTTCAAGAAAGTGTATTATCTTCAATGTTCTTTTTGTTTCTGGACAACAAGAGACATCAAAGACTTGCCTGACAAAGCTGCTCCTAATGGTCCATGGATTGAACCGTGCCCAGAAGATACCTGGATGATCAATATCATAAATTACTACAGGAATTTGATTCAAAGAGAGAAATTTGAGATGGAAAAGAGGAAAAGACAGAGAAGGGGCAGTTTTCTAGGATCTCTTGGGATAAGTGAAAAGCTGCTTCCATTTTCAAAGCTATCTCGCTCTTCTTTTAGTATGAATCTTGCAGGTTCTGGTCAGTATGATGAAAATATAATCAATAACTTCACTCCAATTGAAGCTGAAGAAGAGACAGATCCAGCAGATGAAAGATATTATAGTGAACCCTATGAGCCCTATGAATATGCATCAATATTGAGCAGGACAAACCAACCTGGTAATCAAGTTGATATGTCCTCTGATTTGAAACCCAATTGTACACATTTGATGGTAAAAAGGTCACAGAGATGCAGGGAATGTGAACATAATTTGAGCAAGCCAGAATTTAACCCTTCATCTATTAAGTTCAAAATTCACCAAATAGCTCTCAGGTTTGTTCCACGCTTCAGAATTGTGAAGGCTGTCACAATGGAGGTTGATAAGTATTGTAGTATTCATTTCTCTCTCACCAATCCAACTGAATATAATCTTCCTGTGGAGTTTTTGCCATTATCTGATGACCATCCATACCACAATATGATCACTGCTGATGTCATACTACCTTCCAAGAAATTGATACTTGCAGCAAGAGATGATACAGCTGAGTATGGTGCTGAAAGTCTCGCAAAAGAGTTTGATGATGATCCTGATGTTATAGTGGAGAGAAGGACGAATAAACTGAAGTTTGTAATGCAAGTGAAGCCATTGTGTCCAGGAGAAGTCAGGATTGGATTCCATCTCAACTACAAGTATAAAAACATGACACCAGCAATCAGACCTGAAGATCAGAAAGAACCTGAAGATGTTGATGTGACACCACTTGTCACTGTGTGTCTTGGAAAGGCTTAGTCTCAATACCCAATAAACATGGAAGAATATCATAGATATTTCAAAT